>RXID01018109.1:0-14255 GCA_005019695.1 Trichopus zeylanicus subsp. travancoricus | reverse complement strand
GTTCTAGTAGTCGTAATAGGAGTAGTAGTAGTAGAAGCTGAATGAGCAGTAGAAGTAGTCGTGGTAGAAATAGTAGAAGTAGTAGCAGTAGTAGTCGTGGTATAAATAGTACTAGTAGTAGTAGTAGTAGTAACAGTAGTAGCAGAAGTTGCAGCAACAACAATAGTAGTAGTTATAGTAGTAATAGTAAAAGTAGTAGTAGTATTTGTAGTAGTAGTAACTGTCGTAGCAGTCGTAGTAGTAAAAGTAGAAGTTGTAGCAGTAGTAGTAGCGCAAGTAGTAGAAGTAGTAGAAGTAGAAGTAGAAGTAGATGTAGTAGCACCAGTAGTAGCACAAGTAGTAGTAGCACAAGTAGTAATAGCAGGAGAAGTAGTAGTGGTAGTAGGCGAAGTAGTAGAAGCATTAGTACTTGTAGTAGTAGTAGCAGAAGTTCTGGTTGTAGTAGAAGTGGTAGTAGTGATGATAATAGTAGTAGTTGTAGTAATATTAGCAGTAGAAGTAGTGGTAGTAATAGTTGTCATAGTAGTGGTAGTTGAAGTAGTAGCAGTGGTAGTTGTACTAGTAGTAATAGTAGTATTGGTAGTAGTAGCAGTGGTAGTAATTGTAGTGGTTGTTGTAGTTGTAGTAGCAGTAGTGGTAGCAGGAGCAGTACTGTTTAGTATGGTAGTAATAGTAGTAGCAGCAACGGTAGTAGTAGCAGTAGTAATAGCAATATTAGTAGTAGCTATCATAATAGCAACAGTAGTAGTAGTATGAAATGTTGAGAAGTATTACCCACAGTAGTAGTAGTAGCAGTAGTAGCAGTAGTAGTAGTAGTAGTAGTAGTAGTAGTAGTAGAAGTGGTAGTAGTAATAGTAGTAATAGTAGTAGTAATAGCAGTGGTAGTATTGGTAGCAGTAGTAGCAATAGTAGGAGAAGCAGCAGCAGCAGCAGTTGCAACAATAGTAGTAGCAGTTCTACTGGCTGTAGCAGTAGTAGTAGCAACAATAGCAGCAGTAGTAGCTGTACTAGTATCAGTAGCAGTAGTAGTAGCATTAGTAGTAGTAGTAGTAAAAATAGTAGTACTAGTTGTAGCAGTAGGAGAACTTGTTGTAGTTGTAGTTTTAGCAATAGGTGTAGCAGCAGTACAAGTAGGAGCAGTAGAAATATTTGTAGCAGTCGTGGTAGTAATAATAGTATTAGTAACAATAGTAGACGTAGTTGTAATAGGAGGAGGAGTAGTAGTAGCAGTAGTTGAAGTAGTAGTATTAGGAGTAGTAGCAGTAGTAGTCATAGTGGCTATAGTAGCAGAATTAGTAGTAGTAATAGTAGTAGAAGTAGTAGCAGTAGAAGCAGTAGTGGCGGTAGTAACAGTAGTAGCAGTTGTAGCAGTAGTACTAGTAGTAGTAGTAGAAATATTAGCAGCAAAAGTAGTAGTCGTACTAGTTGTAGTAATAGTAGTAAAAGTAGTAGTAATAGCACTTGTAGCAGAAGTAGTAGTAGCAATAGTAGCAAATTTAGTAGAAGAAGTAGTACAGGTAGTAGTAGCAGTACCTGCAGCTGTATTAGTAGTTGTAGTAGTCGTTGTAGTGATAGTTGTCATAGCAGTGGCAGTAGTCATAGTAGAAGCAGCAACAGCAGCAGCAGCAGTAGTAGTAATAGTAGTATAGTAGTAGCAGCAGCAGCAGCAGTAGAAGTAGTTGTAGTATTAGCAGTAGTTCCAGAAGTAGTTCTAGGAGTAGCAGTATTTGTAGTTGTGGTAGCCGTAGCAGTTGTAGCAGTAGAGGTAGTAGTACCAATGGTAGCTGGAGTAGTAGTGGTATTAGTAGTAGTAGTATTGGTAGAAGAAGTAGTTGTTGTAGTTGCTGTAGTAGTAGTATTAGCAGCAATAGTAATAGTAGCGGTTGTAGTAGTACTAGCAGTAGAGGTAGGAGAAGTTGGGGAATAGCAGCAACAGCGGTAGTAATAGCAGCAGCAGCAGTAGTTGTAGTAATAGTGGTTGCAGTAGTAGTAGGTGTAGTTGCAGTAGTAGTAGTAGGAGGAGTAGTAGTCAGTAGCAACAAAGGTAGTAGTAGTGATACTAGTTGTAGTAGTGGTAGTAGTAGTAGTGGTAGTTGTAGTTGTAGTAGTAATAGTGGTAACTGGAGCAATAGTAGTGGTAGTAGTAGTACTCGTGCTAGTAGTAAGTGGTAGTAATAGTGGTAGTAGTATCTGTAGTAATAGAAGTAGTAGCCGAAGTTGCAATAGTATTAGTTGTAGAAGTAGCAGCAGTAGCAATAGAAGTAGTAGGAATAGTAGTAGCAATAGTAGAAGTTCCAGTAGTAAAAGTATTAGTAGCAATAGTAGCAGTAGTCGTAGTAGTAGCAGTAGTAGTAGTAGCAGCAGCAGTAGTGGTAGAAGTAGTAGTAGTTGGGGTAGAAGTAGTGGCAGTAGTAGTGGTAGAAGTAGCACTATTAACCGTAGTTGTTGTCGTAGTAGTAGTCATATGAGTAGTAGTATTGGCAATTGCAGTAGTAGTTATAGTTGGGCTAGTTGCAGTAGTAATAAATGTTGTAGAAGTAATAGTTGTAGTGGTATTAGAAGAAATATTTGTAATAGTAGTAATTGTAGTAGCGGTTGTAGTACTAGTAGCTTTTGTTATGTTGTTGTTGCAGTAGTTATCGTAGAAGTAGTAGTAATAATAGTAGTAGTGGTAGTAGTAGCAGTAGCTGTAGTAGCACTAATAGTAGTAGTCACAATAGTGATAGTAGTTGTACTAGTAGTAGGAGTATTAGTAGTAATAGTAGTAGTAGCAATAGCAGAAGTGGTTTTCGTTGTAGTAGTTGTTGTGGTAGTTGTACTAGCAGTAGTAGTAGCAGGAGTTGTAGTAATAGCAGCAGCAGTGGTAGTAGTCGCAGTTGTAGTAGCAGTAGTCGAAGTAGTAGTCGTAGTTGTTGCGGTAGTAGTAGTAGTAGTAGTAGTAGCAGCAACAACAATAGCAATAGTATTAGGAATAGTAGTAGTACTAGCATTTCTAGTAGGAGTATTAGAATTAGTAGTAGTAGTCCTAGTAGCAGTCATAGTAGGAGTAGTTGTAGCAGTTGGCATAGTAGTGGTAGTAGTAATGGTAATAATAGTAGTAGTACTAGTAGCAGAAGTTGTAACAATCATAGATTAGTCGAAGTAGTCATAATTGGAGTAGTAGTTGTTGGAGTGGGTGTAGTAGTGGCAGTAGTAGTTAGGGGAGTTGGAGTAGGACTAGGTGTAGCAGCAGTAGTAGTGGTGGTTGGAGTAGAAGTAGGAATAGTTGTAGTAGTATTCGTAGTAATTGTAGTAGTAGTTGTAGTAATTGTAGTAGTTGTTGTTGTTGTCGTAGCAGCAGTAGTAGTAGTAATAGCAGTGGCTGTAGTAGTAGCAATAGTTGTAGTAGTAGTAGTAGTAGCAATAGTAGTAGTAGTAGTTTCAGGAGCAAAATGAGTAGTAGCAGCAGTACTAGTTATAGTACTACTGCTACTATTATTTGTAGTAGTACTAGCAACTGTAGTAGCAGTTGTAGTAGAAATACTTGTAGTATTAGTGGTAGTAGAAATAGTAGTAACAGTAGTAGTAGTAGCTGTAGTAGTAGGAGTAGTAATAGGGGTAGAAGTAGCAGTAGAAGTAGTAGGTGTAATAGTTGTAGCAGTAGTAAGAGTAGTAGTGGTAGTAGTAATAGTAATAGCATTAATAGTAGAAGTGTTGGCAATAGTAGTAATAGTAGTCGTAGTATTAGTGGGATCAGTAGTAGTCGTAAGAGTAGTAGTAGGAGTAGCAGTAGTAATAGAAGTAGCAGTAGTAGAAGTAGTAGTAGTAACAGTAGTAGTAGTAGGAGTAGTAGAAGTAGTAGTAGAAGTAGTTGTAGTTGAAGTAATAGTAGAAGTTGTAGTAGTAGTTCTTGTAGTACTAGTAGGTGTAGTGGTAGTTGTTGCAGTAGTAGTAGCTGGAGCAGTAGTAATGATAGTAGTGTTACTAATAATAGTAGTTGTGGTAGTAGTATTAATAGTAGTAGTGATATTTGTTATTATAGTAGTAGCAGAAATAGTAGTAGTAGTGGTATTAGTTGTTGTTGTTGTTGTAGTAGTAGTAGTATTAGTACTACTAGTAGTAGTAGTAGTAGTCGGATTAGCAGTAGTAGTAGTAGCAGCAGCAGTAGTTGTCATAGGACTAGTGGTTGCAGTAGTAGTAGTAGTAGCAGGAGTAATAGTAGTAATAGTAGTAGTAGCAAGAGAGCAGTAGTCATAGTGGTTGTAAGAGGAGTAGCAGTAGTAGTAGCAGTTGTCGCATTAACTGTAGTTGTAGTAGCACTAGTCGTAGCGGCGACAACAACAGAAGTAGTAGTGTTGTAATAGTAGTAATAATCGCTATTGTAGCAGAAATAGCAGCAGTAGAGATAGTTGTTATAGCGGTAGTCGTAGTTGTAGTAGAAGTTATAGTAGAAGTAGTAGTAGTAGCAGCAGTAGTAGTAGCTGTAGTAGTAGTAATAGTAGTAGTAGAAATATATTAATAGTAGTGGTATCAGCAGCAGTTATAGTAGTAGTTGTTGTTGTAGTAGCAAAATTAATAGAAGCAGCCGTAGTAGAAGTTTTAGTAGTAGCAGTAGTAGTAGAAGTTTTAGTAGTAGCAGCAGTAGTGACAATGGTAGAAGCAGTAGCAATAGTAGTAGTAGTAGTTGTAGTAGTAGTACCAGTAGTTGTAGAAGAAGTTGTTGTAGCAAAAATAGTAGAAGCAGTAGCCGTATAGTTGAAGTAGTAGTAGTAGTAGTAGTAGAAATAGTAGTAGAAGGAGTAGCCATAATAGTAGTAGTAGTAGTAGTTGCAACAACAGCCATAGTGGTAAAAGTAGTAAGATTAGTAGTGGTGGTGGTGGTAGTAGTAGTAGCAGTAGTAGAAGTAGTAGTAGTAGTAGTAGCATTAGTAGTATTAATAGCCATAGTAGTAGTAGCAGTAGTTGTAGCAGTAGTAGTACCTATAGTAGTAGTAGTAGTTGCAGCAATAACAACAGTAGTGATAGTAGTAGTTGTAGTAGAAGTAGTAGTAGCAGAAGTAGTAGTAGTAGAAATAGTCACAGCAACAGTAGTAGTAGCAGTAGCAGTAGTCGTAGTGGTGGTAGCAGCAACAGCTGTAGTAGTAGTAGCTGTAGTAGTAGTAGTAGTAGTTGTGGTAGAAGTGGTAGTAATAGTAGTAGCAGTACTAGTAGAATCAATGTAATCACCCTAGCAGTAGTCGCAATAGCATTAGTTGTTGTAGTAGTAGCAGTTGTTGTTGCAGCAGTAGCATTTGTTGTAGTAGCAGCAATAGTGGTACCAGCAATAGAAGTAGTAGTAGTTGTAGTAGTAGTAGAGGTAGTACTAGTAGCATTAGTGCAGTAGTGGTAGCAGTAGTAATAGTGTTTATCGTAGTACTAGTAGTTGTAGTACTCGTAGTAATAGGAGTTGTACTAGTAGAAGTAGAAGTAGTCGGCGGAGATGTAGTAGTAGACGTAGTAGTAGTAGCATTAGTAGTAGTTGTCTGCGAACTAATAGTAGTAGTAGTAGTAGTGGTGACAGTAGTAGTTGTTGGCGAAGTAGTAGTAGTAGTAGCAATAGTAGTGATAGTGATTAGATGTAGTAGTAGTTACAATCGCAATAATCGTACTTGTAGCAGTAGTGATAGCAGTAGTAGTGGGAGAAGTAGTAGTAGTAGCCGTGGTAGTATTAATAGTAGTTGTAGTATTAGTAGTAGTAATTGTAGTTGTAGTAGTAGCAATGGAAGCAGTAGGAGTAGTAGTAGTTGTTGCAGTAGTAGTTGCAGTGGGAGCTGTAATAATAGTAGTAGTGGTAGTAACAGTTGCAATGGTAGCAGCAATAGTTGTGGTCGGTGAAGTAATAGTAGTAGTAGTAGTAGCTGAGGTAGTAGCATTAGTACTAGTAGTAGTACTAGTAGTAGTAGTTGTAGGTGTAGTAGTAGTTGTAGTAGAAGTAGTAGTAGTTGTAGTAGCCATAGTAGTGGCAGTTATGGTAGATGTAGTGGTAGTAGTAGTAATATCAGTAATCATAGTGGCTGTAGTAGAGGCAGTAGTACTTGTGGTAGTGGTGGTTGTTGAAGTAGTAGTAGCCGGAGTAGTAGTGCTAGGAGAAGTAAAAGTAGTAGTAGTTGGAATAGTAGTAGTAGTTGTTGTTGTTGTGGTAGTTGTAGTAATAGAAGTAGTTGTAGTAGTTGTAGTTGTAGGAGTAGTAGTTGTAGTAGTGGTAGTAGAATTAGTAGTTGCAGTTCCAGTAGCAGTAGTTATAGTAGTAGTAGCAGCAGTAGTAGTAGCAGTAATAGCAATAATATTAGTAGTAGTATTAGTAGTAGTACCTGTAGTACTAGTGCAACTAATAGTAGCAGTAGTAGTGGCAGCAGCAGAAGTAGTGGTAGTAGTTGTAGCAGTTGTCGTAGTAGTACTAGAACTAGTTATAGTAGTTGTAGTAGCAGTGGTTGTAGTAGTAGTTGTAGTAGTAGTAGTAGGAGCCATAGCAGCAGCAGTAGTAGTTGTCGTGGTTGTTGTTATTGTCGTAGTAGTAGTAATAGCAGTAGTAGCAGCCGTAGCCACAGTAGTAGTAGTAGTTGCTACCGCAGACGCCGTAGTAGTTGTTATTCTTGTAGTAGTAATAGCAGTGGCAACAGTAGCATTAGTAGTAGTTGTAGCAGCAGTAGCCATAGTAGTAGTTTTAGCAGTGGCAGTAGTAGTAGTAGTAGTTTTAGTATTTATAGCAGCAGTAGCAGAAGAAGAAGTAGTAGTAGTGTTAGTGCTAGTTATTGCAGCAAATGCGGTAGTAGTAGTTGTTGCAAAAGTGGTAGTAGCAGCAACAGCGTAGCAGCAGCCGTAGTGGAAGCAGCAGCGGTAGTGGTGATAGTAGTATTAGTAATGGTAGTTGTCGTAGTAGTAGCGGTAGTAGTAATAGTAGTAGCAGTAGTAGCCACAGTAGTAGTAGCAGTAGCAGCAACAGCAGGAGTAGTAGTACTACTAGTAGTAGTAGTAATAGTGGTGGTAGTAGTAGTAATTGTAGTAGTAGTGGTAGTAGTAGTAGTAGTAGTAGCAATAGTAGTACTAGCAGTAGGAGATGTAACAAAAGTAGTAGTAGTAGCAATAGCAGCAACATAAGTGGTAGTAGTTGTCGTAGTAGCAGTTGTAGTGGCAGTTGTAGCAATAGTATCGATAATAGCAGTACTAGTAGTTGTAGTGGTAGCAGCAATAGTAGTAGTAGCATTAGTAGTAGTAGTATTAGTAGTAGTAGTATTAGTAGTAGTAGTAGGAGAACTTGTTGTAGTTCTAGTAGTCGTAATAGGAGTAGTAGTAGTAGAAGCTGAATGAGCAGTAGAAGTAGTCGTGGTAGAAATAGTAGAAGTAGTAGCAGTAGTAGTCGTGGTATAAATAGTACTAGTAGTAGTAGTAGTAGTAACAGTAGTAGCAGAAGTTGCAGCAACAACAATAGTAGTAGTTATAGTAGTAATAGTAAAAGTAGTAGTAGTATTTGTAGTAGTAGTAACTGTCGTAGCAGTCGTAGTAGTAAAAGTAGAAGTTGTAGCAGTAGTAGTAGCGCAAGTAGTAGAAGTAGTAGAAGTAGAAGTAGAAGTAGATGTAGTAGCACCAGTAGTAGCACAAGTAGTAGTAGCACAAGTAGTAATAGCAGGAGAAGTAGTAGTGGTAGTAGGCGAAGTAGTAGAAGCATTAGTACTTGTAGTAGTAGTAGCAGAAGTTCTGGTTGTAGTAGAAGTGGTAGTAGTGATGATAATAGTAGTAGTTGTAGTAATATTAGCAGTAGAAGTAGTGGTAGTAATAGTTGTCATAGTAGTGGTAGTTGAAGTAGTAGCAGTGGTAGTTGTACTAGTAGTAATAGTAGTATTGGTAGTAGTAGCAGTGGTAGTAATTGTAGTGGTTGTTGTAGTTGTAGTAGCAGTAGTGGTAGCAGGAGCAGTACTGTTTAGTATGGTAGTAATAGTAGTAGCAGCAACGGTAGTAGTAGCAGTAGTAATAGCAATATTAGTAGTAGCTATCATAATAGCAACAGTAGTAGTAGTATGAAATGTTGAGAAGTATTACCCACAGTAGTAGTAGTAGCAGTAGTAGCAGTAGTAGTAGTAGTAGTAGTAGTAGTAGTAGTAGAAGTGGTAGTAGTAATAGTAGTAATAGTAGTAGTAATAGCAGTGGTAGTATTGGTAGCAGTAGTAGCAATAGTAGGAGAAGCAGCAGCAGCAGCAGTTGCAACAATAGTAGTAGCAGTTCTACTGGCTGTAGCAGTAGTAGTAGCAACAATAGCAGCAGTAGTAGCTGTACTAGTATCAGTAGCAGTAGTAGTAGCATTAGTAGTAGTAGTAGTAAAAATAGTAGTACTAGTTGTAGCAGTAGGAGAACTTGTTGTAGTTGTAGTTTTAGCAATAGGTGTAGCAGCAGTACAAGTAGGAGCAGTAGAAATATTTGTAGCAGTCGTGGTAGTAATAATAGTATTAGTAACAATAGTAGACGTAGTTGTAATAGGAGGAGGAGTAGTAGTAGCAGTAGTTGAAGTAGTAGTATTAGGAGTAGTAGCAGTAGTAGTCATAGTGGCTATAGTAGCAGAATTAGTAGTAGTAATAGTAGTAGAAGTAGTAGCAGTAGAAGCAGTAGTGGCGGTAGTAACAGTAGTAGCAGTTGTAGCAGTAGTACTAGTAGTAGTAGTAGAAATATTAGCAGCAAAAGTAGTAGTCGTACTAGTTGTAGTAATAGTAGTAAAAGTAGTAGTAATAGCACTTGTAGCAGAAGTAGTAGTAGCAATAGTAGCAAATTTAGTAGAAGAAGTAGTACAGGTAGTAGTAGCAGTACCTGCAGCTGTATTAGTAGTTGTAGTAGTCGTTGTAGTGATAGTTGTCATAGCAGTGGCAGTAGTCATAGTAGAAGCAGCAACAGCAGCAGCAGCAGTAGTAGTAATAGTAGTATAGTAGTAGCAGCAGCAGCAGCAGTAGAAGTAGTTGTAGTATTAGCAGTAGTTCCAGAAGTAGTTCTAGGAGTAGCAGTATTTGTAGTTGTGGTAGCCGTAGCAGTTGTAGCAGTAGAGGTAGTAGTACCAATGGTAGCTGGAGTAGTAGTGGTATTAGTAGTAGTAGTATTGGTAGAAGAAGTAGTTGTTGTAGTTGCTGTAGTAGTAGTATTAGCAGCAATAGTAATAGTAGCGGTTGTAGTAGTACTAGCAGTAGAGGTAGGAGAAGTTGGGGAATAGCAGCAACAGCGGTAGTAATAGCAGCAGCAGCAGTAGTTGTAGTAATAGTGGTTGCAGTAGTAGTAGGTGTAGTTGCAGTAGTAGTAGTAGGAGGAGTAGTAGTCAGTAGCAACAAAGGTAGTAGTAGTGATACTAGTTGTAGTAGTGGTAGTAGTAGTAGTGGTAGTTGTAGTTGTAGTAGTAATAGTGGTAACTGGAGCAATAGTAGTGGTAGTAGTAGTACTCGTGCTAGTAGTAAGTGGTAGTAATAGTGGTAGTAGTATCTGTAGTAATAGAAGTAGTAGCCGAAGTTGCAATAGTATTAGTTGTAGAAGTAGCAGCAGTAGCAATAGAAGTAGTAGGAATAGTAGTAGCAATAGTAGAAGTTCCAGTAGTAAAAGTATTAGTAGCAATAGTAGCAGTAGTCGTAGTAGTAGCAGTAGTAGTAGTAGCAGCAGCAGTAGTGGTAGAAGTAGTAGTAGTTGGGGTAGAAGTAGTGGCAGTAGTAGTGGTAGAAGTAGCACTATTAACCGTAGTTGTTGTCGTAGTAGTAGTCATATGAGTAGTAGTATTGGCAATTGCAGTAGTAGTTATAGTTGGGCTAGTTGCAGTAGTAATAAATGTTGTAGAAGTAATAGTTGTAGTGGTATTAGAAGAAATATTTGTAATAGTAGTAATTGTAGTAGCGGTTGTAGTACTAGTAGCTTTTGTTATGTTGTTGTTGCAGTAGTTATCGTAGAAGTAGTAGTAATAATAGTAGTAGTGGTAGTAGTAGCAGTAGCTGTAGTAGCACTAATAGTAGTAGTCACAATAGTGATAGTAGTTGTACTAGTAGTAGGAGTATTAGTAGTAATAGTAGTAGTAGCAATAGCAGAAGTGGTTTTCGTTGTAGTAGTTGTTGTGGTAGTTGTACTAGCAGTAGTAGTAGCAGGAGTTGTAGTAATAGCAGCAGCAGTGGTAGTAGTCGCAGTTGTAGTAGCAGTAGTCGAAGTAGTAGTCGTAGTTGTTGCGGTAGTAGTAGTAGTAGTAGTAGTAGCAGCAACAACAATAGCAATAGTATTAGGAATAGTAGTAGTACTAGCATTTCTAGTAGGAGTATTAGAATTAGTAGTAGTAGTCCTAGTAGCAGTCATAGTAGGAGTAGTTGTAGCAGTTGGCATAGTAGTGGTAGTAGTAATGGTAATAATAGTAGTAGTACTAGTAGCAGAAGTTGTAACAATCATAGATTAGTCGAAGTAGTCATAATTGGAGTAGTAGTTGTTGGAGTGGGTGTAGTAGTGGCAGTAGTAGTTAGGGGAGTTGGAGTAGGACTAGGTGTAGCAGCAGTAGTAGTGGTGGTTGGAGTAGAAGTAGGAATAGTTGTAGTAGTATTCGTAGTAATTGTAGTAGTAGTAGCAGAAGTAGGAGCAGTAGTAGTTGCAGTTGTACAAGTAGTAGAAGTAGTAGCAGCCGCAGTTGTTGTTGTTGTATTAGTTATAACAGTAGTAGCGGTTGCAATAGGAGTAGTTGTAGTAGCAGAAAGAGTTATAGTGGTAGTAGAAGTAGCAGCAGTAGTAGTAACAATACTAGTAGGTGTAGTAGTAGTCGTAGTTGTGGAAATTGTAGCAGCAGTAGAAGTAGGAGCAATAGTTGTAGTTGTAGTAGTTGTAGTTGTTGTTGTTTTGATAGTAGTATTAGTAGTAGTAGTAGTAGTACTAGTAGTTGTTGTTATTGTTGTTGTTGTAATACTACGAGTTGGTGTAGTAGTAGTAGTAGTAGCAGGAGTACTAATATTAGTAGTAGTAGTAGCTGTTCTAGTAGTAATAGGAGTAGTAGTAGTTGTACTAGTAGTAGCAGTAGTAGGAGTCGCAGTAGGAATAGTAGTCGTCGTAGTAGTAGTAGTAATCGTAATAGTAGTAGGAGAAGGAGGAGGAGTAGTAGCAGTAGTAGCAGCAATAGTGGTAGTAGTTGTTGTAGTTGTGCTACTATTAGCAGTTGTAGTAGTAGTAGTGTTCGTAGTAATAGTAGTATGAGTAGCAATTGTAGTAATAACAGTGGTTGCAGCAGCAACAACAACAGTAGTAGTAGTAGTAGTAGTCGTAGTAGTAGTAAGACAAGAAGTACTAAGACTAGCAGTAGTAATAGTAGCATTAGTCGTTGTAGTAGGAGTAGCAATAAAAGTAGCAGCAACAGCAGTAGCAATTGCAATAGTAGAAGTTGTAGTAGCAGTAGCAACAACAATAGGTTTGTAGTATCGGTAGTAGGAGCAGGAGTAGTAGTAGTAGCAAGAGCAAGAACAGGTGTAGAAGTTGTAATAATAGCAACAGTAGAAGTAGAAGTGGTAGTAGGGGTAGTAGTAGGAGTAGGAGAAGTGGCAGCAATAGTAGTAGGAGTAGGAATAATAGTAGTAGCAAAAGTAGTAGGATTATTATAAGTAATTCTGCTATTGCTACTGCTACTACTACTACAACTACTACTCCTACTACAACTACTTATGTTATTACTGCGGCTACTGCTACTGCTAGTACTACTACTACTACTACTACTACTCTGATTGCTAATACTACTACTCATACTACTACTGCTACTACTACTATTTTTACTACTACAACAACAACTACTACTGCTACTGCTGCCACTACTAGTGCACTACTACTACAATTACTACTATTAGCACTGCTACTACGCCAACAACTACTACAATTACTACTACTAATACTACTATTGCTACTGCTACTACATCTACAACAACTCCTACTACTACTACTATTGGAGCTACTACTACCAGTACTATTACAGTTACTACTACTACTTTTACAACCATTACTACTATCAATCATACAACAACTACTACTATTATTGCTACTGCTATTGCTAATACTACTACTACTACTACAACAACTTCTCTTATTGCAACTACTACTACTACTCCTATCAGTACTACTAATGCTACTACTACTATTATTACTACTACTGCTGCTGCGACTTTTATTGCTCCTCCTCCTACTACTACAATAACTGCCATTGCTACTACTACTACTGCTACTGCTACTGCTGCTACTACTAGTACTACTACTACTACTACTAGTACTACTACTACTACTACCACTATTGCTCCAACTCCTACTCCTACTGCTACACCTAATACTATTTCTACTACTACAACTACTGCTACAACAACTACTACTACAACTACTACTTCCACTACTACTACTATTAGTAGTCTGGAAACTACTGCTACTACTGCTACTACTACTACTACTATAACTACAACTCGTACTACTACTACTTCTACTCTTACGGCAACTACTGATACTACTTTTATTGCTACTCATACTACTACTACTACTCCTCCTCCTCCTAGTACTACTACTAATACTACTATTGTTCCTACTAATACTTCTACTCTTACACCTACTACTCCTACTACTACTTCTACAACAACTACTACGACTGCTATTGCTACTACTACTAGTTCTACTTCTACTTCTACTACTACTAGTACTATTGCTAATAGTACTACTACCACCACTACTACCACTTCTACTACTACAACATGAACTACTACAACGACAACTATTGCTGCTACTATTGGTACGTAGTACTACTAATAATAATACTACTACTACTAGTACTACTACTACTGCAGCTAATACCAGTACAACTCTTGGTACTATTACTACTTCTAAAACAACAACGACGACAACAACAACTTCGATTACTAGTACTTCTGCTAATACTGCTGCTACTCCTCCTCCTCCTACTACTACTACTACCACTAGTTCTACTACTACTACTACCACCACTACTACAACAATAGCAACTACTACTGATACTATTACTACTACAACTACTACAACTGCTACTTCTACTACTGCAACTACTGGTAGTACTACAACTTCTACTTCTACTAGTACTACAACTTCTGCTTCTACTACTACTACCTGTACTACTACTACTGTTACAGCTAGTACTATTACTATTACTACTACTCTTATTACTACTTCTACTACTATTTCTACTACTATGACTGCTTTTGCGACTACTACTACCTCTACTACTACGACTGCTACTACTTCCACTACTACTACTACCACCTTTATTACTACTACTATTTATGCTACTGCTACTGCTACTGCAATTGCTATTGCTACTACCACTGCTACTACTCCTACTACTAATCCTCCTCTTCCTCCTCCTCCTCCTACTACTACTATTACTACTACTCCTCCTCCTCCTCCTCCTCCTCCTACTACTACTCCTCCTCCTACTACTACTACTACTTCTACTACTACTAATATTGTTACGGCTACTACTATTACTACTATGACTTCTACTACCACTACAACTACTCCTACTACTACTACTATTATGACTGCTACTACCACTGCTATGACTCCTACAACAACTACTACTACTCCTCCTACTACTGCTACTATGACTTCTACAGCCGCTATTGCTACTCCTACAACTACTACTAGTGCTACTATTGTTAGTCCTATTACTACTACTACTCGTACTTGTACTCCTACTACTATTCCTTCTCCTACACATATTCCTACTAATATTCCCACTACTCCCACTACTACCACTACTACCGCTACTACTATTACTACTACAACAACTACTACTACTACTACTTCTACTTCTACGGCTACTACTATTGCTACTAGTAGTACTACTACCACTACTGCTCTTGCTATTGCTACTACTATTACTGCTACTACTATTACCACTCCTACTGTTGCTGCTCCTACTGCTACTAATTCATCAACTACGACTATGACTGCTATTGCTGCTGCTGCAACTGCTCCTGCTACTAGTATTACTACTGCAACTACTACTACTTATTGCAACTAGTACTACTTGAGCCGTTGATGCTGTTGCTGCTACTGCCTACTAGTTTACTACCTACTCCTACTTAACTTCTTACAAACCTATTTGCTACTACTTCCTACTATATACTACTAGTACTACAACAACCAAACTTACTTACTTACTACAACTACAGTACAAGTACAATAGTAATACTACTACTACTTCACTGCTACCACAACTACTACTACTACAACTCCTACTACTACGACGA
>RXID01018107.1:0-12997 GCA_005019695.1 Trichopus zeylanicus subsp. travancoricus | reverse complement strand
ACTACTACTACTACAACTAATACTACAATTGCAACAACAACAACAACAACAACAACTACAACTACAATTATCACTTCGACTGTTATTGCTACTGCAACTACTACTACAACAACTACTATACCTCCTAGTACTGTTACTACTACTACTGTAATGCCTTCCGCTACTGCAACTCCTACAACTACTGTAATGCCTTCTGCTATTGGTATTGCTACTACTATTGCTACTCCTATAACAACCACAACTACCACTAATAATACAAAAACTACTGCGACTGTTGCTGCTATTAGTACAACTGTAACTACAACTACTATTACTGCTACTCCTACTACTACTACTACTAATACTACTACTACAACTATTCCTACTCCTAGTCCTACTACCACTACTTCTACTCCTACCACTACTACTAGAACAGCTACTACAACTACTCCAACTCTCATTACTACCACTACTACCCCTACACCAATAACTACAACTCCAATTACAACGACTACTACTATTACTACTATTATTACTACTTTTACGACTAGTACTACTACTACTACTACCACCACCACCACTACTACTAATACGACTACTACTACTACAACGACTACTACTACTACTACTACTGCTCCTGCTACTACTACTATGACTACTATTACTACTGCTACTGCTACTACTACCCTAATACTACAAGTACTACTACTAGAATAACTATTAGTCCAGAACTACAACTATTACCACTACTAATACTACTGCGACTACAACTACCAGTACAATTACTACTACTCCTACTTCAACTACTACTACTCCAACCATTATTATTACTATTACTAATACCACTACTACTCCTGTAACTGCTACCACAACTCCTACTGCTACAACAACAACTCCTACTACTATGACTATTACTACTACTACTATAATTACTACAAATTCTCCTACCACAACTACTAATACCACTACTACTACTACTACTACCACTCAACTGCTTCTACTACAACTACTTCTAATACTATTGTTACAACAACAACAACAACTACTACTACTACTACTACGATGACTACTTCTACAACAACTACTTTTGCAGCTACTACTGCTACTAATACTCTCACTACTAGTTCTACTGCTACGAGTACTACTACTACTACTACTATTATTACTACTTTTGCGACTAGTAATACTACTACTACAACTACTACCACTACTACTACTACTACTACAATGACTACTACTACTACTACTGCTCCTACTACTACTACTATGACTACTATTACTGCTGCTACTACTACTACTACAATAATACAACAAGTACTACTACTAGAATAACTACTAGTACTACAACTACAACAATTACCACTACTAATACTACTGCGACTACTACTACTCCAACTACTACTATTACTACTACTAATACCACTTCTACTCCTGCGACTACTGGCACAACTCCTACTGCTACTACAACAACTCCTACTACTACTACTATTACTACTACTACTACAATTACTACAAATTATCCTACCACAACTACTAATATCGCTACTCCTACAATTACTACTACTAAACTACTTCTACTACCACTACTTCTAATACTATTGCTACAACAACAACAATAACAACTACTACCACTACTACGATGACTACTGCTACAACTACTACTTTTATAGCTACTACTGCTACTAATACTCCCACTACTACTACTACTAACTCTACTACTACTACAGCTACTACTACTACTACTCTACTACTACTACTACTAATGCTTCTACTACTACCACTACAACAATAACAACAACTACGACTACTACCACTACAGCAACTACTAGTACTACTACTAGTACTATTGCTACTACTACACCTACTACTACTACTACACGTACCACTACTAATGCAACTTCTTCTTCCAATACTACTACTATTGCTACTGCTACTAGGACTACTACTGTTACTACTACAACAACTACCACTATTACTACTAATACAATTACTACTACTATAACGACAACTACTACAATTGGTACTACTACTGGTACTACTACTATGCTACTATGACTACTACTACTATTGCCACAACTGCTACTACTACACTACTATTACAATTACTACTACTAGAATTACAACTACTCCTACAACTACTACAATGACCACTACTAATACTAGTACTACTGTTGCCACCACCACTACTACTGCTGCTTCAACTACTACTCCTACTTCTACTATTACTACTGCTAATTCGACTACTACTCCTATGATTACTACCACAACTCCTACTCCTGCAGCAACTACTCCTACTACTATGACAATTACTACTACTACTACAATTACTACAAATTCTCCTACCACAGCAACTAATACTGCTGCTACTACTACTCCTACTCCTACCCTACTACTCTACTACTACTACTACTACTACTAATGATCCTACTACTCCTACTCAAACTTATACTGCTATTACTGCTCCTACTACTACTACAAATGCTAATATTACTACTATAACAACTACTAGTCCTACTACTACTAATACAACAACTACTACTATAACTGCTACTGCTACTACTACTACAACTAGTTCTATAACTACTAGTCCTACTAGCGCTACAACAACAACGACTACTTCTACTACTACTTCTACTCCAGCTCCTACTACTACTATTACTACTACCAATACTATTATTGCTTCTACTTGTACTACTGCTACTACTACTTCACTGATTACTACTATTGCTATTACTACTACTGCTACTACTACTACAATTACTTCTAATGCTACTACTACTACTACAACTACTACTCCTACAACTACTACAATTAATACTAATTCTACTACTACTACAACAACAATAATTACTACTACTATTGTTGCTGCTGCTATACCTACTACTACTGCTATGACTACAACTACTACTACTTATACTATTGGTACTACTACTACTACAATTACTATTGCTACTACTACGAGTACAACTACTACTTCTACAACTACTACTATAATTACTACTACTACTATTGCCGCTGCTACTACTACCACTACTACTACAACACCAACAACTACTACTTCTACTACTACAAGTACTGCTATTAGTAATAATACAACCAAAACTACTATGATAACTACTGCTACAGCTAATACGACTACTACTACTCTATTGCTTTCGCTGTTGCGACTGTCGTTGCTACTCGTCCTACTACTACTACTGCTTCTGCTATTATTACTATGACTACTTTGACTACTACGACTACTACTATGACTTCTACTACAACTCCAGCGACTACAGCTACTCTTGCTATTACTACTACAATGACTACTACTACACTATTAACACAACTACTAGTACTACAATTACTATTGCTACAACCACAATTGTTACTCTATTAATACTACTACCACTACAACTACTCCTACTACTACTATTACTACCACTAACACCACTGCTACTCCAGCGACTACTACTTCTACTCCTATTGCTACTACTAAGATTACAACAAAAATGACTATTACTACTTCTACTATAGTTAAAACAAATTCTCAAACTACGACCACTAATACTGCTACTACTACTCCTCCTACTACTACTCCAACTACTACTATAACTACTACTCCAACTACTACTACTACTACTACTACTGCAACTACTGCTACTACTACCAATCCTACTACTACTACTGCTGCTACTGCTACTGCTACCTCTATTAATACTACTACTACTACTTCAACTAGTACTACTGCTACTACTACAACTACAACAACTACTACTACTACAACAACAACTACTCCTGCTACTACTGTCGCTTTTAGTACCACTATGACTATTACAACAACTACTACTGCTACAACTGCCACTACGACAACTACTAGTGCCACTACTATAATCACTAGTACAACAACAACAACTACTACTACTACTACATCTACACCTACTACTACTACTACTACTACTACTACTACTACTACTACTACTACTACTACTACTACTACTACTACTACTACTACTACTACTACTACTACTATTACTACTACTTCTACTACAAGTGCAATTGCTACAACTACTGCTCCTACTACAGGTACTACTACAACTAATACTAACCCTATTACTACAACTACTCCCACTAGGACAATTACTAGTACCACTACTGCAATTAGTAGTACAACAACAACAACAACTACTACTACACCTACTACTACTACTACTACTACTACTAGTACTACTACTACTACTACTACTCCTCCCCCTACCAATACTGCTACCACTACTGCTACAGATACTGCTACTACTACTACTACTACTACTAATACTACTACTACTACTAACACGACTACTACGACTACTATGACTACTACTATTACTACTATTAGAACAACAACAACTACTACAGCTACTGCTGCTACTACTACTACACACCTACTACAAGTAGTACTACTACAATTTCTACTACTCCTACAACTACTACGATTACCACTACTAATACTACTACTATTGCTACTACCACTACTACTGCTTCTACTTGAACTACTACTACTCCTACTGCTACTATTACAACTACTAAACTACTACTACTCATATGACTACTACCACAACTCCTACAGCTACTACAACTACTCCTATTACTATGACTATTACTACTACTACTACAATTACTACAAATTCTCCTACCACAACTGCTAATATTGCTACTACTCCTACTCCTACTACTCTACTACTTCTACTACCACTACGACTAATATTACTGTTACTGCTACTACTACTACTACTACTACTACTACTACTACTACTACTACTGCAACTACTTTTATAGCTACAACTACTACTACTCCCACTGCTACTTCTTCTACTACAAGTAGTAGTAGTAGTACTACTAATACTACTACTACTATTTATACTACCACTACTGCTACTACTACTCCTCCTCCTCCTACTACTACTACTATTACTACTACTACTACTACTACTAATATCGAGACTTCTACTACTGCTACTACTATAACAACTACTACTACTACAACCACTACTACGACGACTACTACTATGATTACTACTATCACGACCCCTGCTACTACTACTACTACCGCAACTACTAGTACTATAAGTGCAACTACTACTTATACTGCTGCTACTACTCCTACAGCTAATACAACTATTAATATTAATAATACCACCAGTACTGCTAAAACTACTGCTAATACTAGTACTGCTGCTACTCCTACTACTACTATTATCACTACAACTGCTATTGCTACTAGTATACTGCCGCTAATACTATTACTACTACTGCTACTATTACTGCTACTACTACTACTACCATTACTACTTCTACAAATGCTATTGCTGCTACACCGGCTACTACTACTCCCACTGCTAATGCTATTGCTTCTACTTTTACTTCTACTGCTAATGCTGCTATTACTACTACAACTGCTACTACTATTACTTCTACTACTACTACGACTACAACATCAATTGCTAATTTTGTTGCTACGACTACTACTATGACTACTACTACTAATGCTACTACTACTTCTGCTGCTGCTACTACAACAATTTCTATGGCTATTGCTGCTACTTCTACTACTACAACCACTAGTACTACTAAGGCAACTACTATTACTACTACAAGTACTACTGCTACAATTGCTACAACTACTGAGTCTACTACTGCTACTACAAGTAGTACTACTTCTACTGCTACTGCTACTACTACTACTACTACTATTACTATTGCCACTATTACTACTACTATTGAGGCTACTACTACTACAAGCACAAGTAATGCTGCCGTTACTCCTTCTACTGCTACAAATATTTATTTTACTACTGCTACTACTGCTCCTACATCTATTGCTACAATAATAACTACTACTACAACTGTTGCTGCTGCAGTTACTGCTACCGCTACTAATACTTTTGTTATTACAGCTGCAACTACTACCACTACTGGTACTACAATTGCTACTACTACTAATAGTACAACTACTATTGTTGTTGCTGCTGCTGCAATCACTACTACTACCACTGCTATCGCTACTACTTTTGCTACTACTTCTACTACTGCTACTACTACTGCTACTACTGCGACTGCTACTACTACTACTACTAATACTACTGCTACTTCTACCACTAATGCTACTAATACTACTAGTACAACTACTACTAATACTACTACTATTGTTGTTGCTGCTGCTTCTACTACTACTACTGCTATTGTTGCTACTTCCTCTACTACTATTACTCCTACTACCTATCCTACTACTACTACTCCTACTACTACTACTACAGCTAGTACTTCGGCTGCTACTGCTACAACTAATACTATTTCTACTACTACTGCTACTATTACTACTGCAACTACTACTGCTACTACTTCTACTACTACCACTGTTTCTACCACCACGACTACTACTTCTGCTATTGCTAATACTACTTTTGTTTCTATTGCAACTACTACTACAACTACTACTATTTCTACTACCGCTACTGCTACACCTACTACTAATACTACTACTGCTATGGCTACCACTACTGTTGTTGCTACGACAACTACTCTAACTACTACTACTACAATGACCACTACTACTATTACGATGAGTACTACTACTATGACTTTTGCGAAAACAACGTCAACTTCTTCTATGACTACTACTAGTACTACTGCTACTGCTATTTCTACTACTATAACTGCTACTACTACTACTAAACTACGACTGCTACTACTACTGCAACTACTACTACTACTAATACTACAACTACTACTACTACTACTACTACTATTATTGCTCATATTACTATACCTATTACAACTAATACCACTACTACTACTACTACTATTACTCATATTACAACAACTATTGCTACAACTACTTCTACTAATAGTGCTTCTGCTACTGCTATCGCTGCTACTTGTACTTCTACTACTACTAATACTTGTACTACTGCTACTATAAAAACAACAACTACTACTATTCCAGCTACTACTATTACTAGGACAATTACTACTACTACTAGTTCTACTACTCCCACTACGACAACTACAAGCACTACTACTGCAACAACAACTACTACTACTACTTCTACTCCTCCTACTACTTCTACTACTACAGCTATTACTAGTACTACTGATGCCAATACTACTACTACTGCTAATACTATGGCTAATACTACTACTACTACCACTACTACTTCTATAGCTACTAGTACTACTACGACTACTACTAATACTAATCCTGCTACTGCAACTACTATGATTACTACTACCACTACTATTGCAACTACTACAACTACTACTACTACGGTTGCTTTCGCAAATACTTCTACTATCGTTACAACTATTGTTGCTCTTACTACGATTGCTACAAATACTTCTGCTACAACAATAACTTCTACTATCGCTACTACTTCAATTGATATTAATACAATTTCTACTACTAGTAGTACTATTATCTCTACTGCTACTACAACTTCTATTGCTACTAATACTACCACTACAACTTCTACAACTACTGCTACTACTGCAACGGGTACTACTATTACTATTGCTACTTCTACTAGTACTACTGCTGTTGTTGCTACTACTACTACTACTACCACTATTGATACTATTGCTGCTGCAACAACTACTACTGCTATTGCGGCTACTGCAACTACTACTACTACTACTGATACTGCTACTGCTATAATTTCAATAACAACAACTACTACTGCTATAATGAGTACTACTACGACTATAATTGCTGTTACCACTACTACTACTACTTAGACAACTACTACTACGGTTACTACTACTACTGTTGCTGTTGCTATTGCTACTACTACTACTACCACTACTACTGCTCCTACTACTACTCCTTCTACTACTATAGCTACTACTGCTACTACAGCCACTGCTTCAACTACTACTACTACTACTGCCACTATTACTACTACTCCAACTACTACTACTACTGCTGCTACTACTACTACTACTTCTACCACTAATGCTGCTGCTGCTGCTACTACTACTACTTCTACCACTAATGTTGCAAATACTACTTCTACTACTATTGCTACTTCTACCACTAATGTTGCTGATACTACAACTACTACTACCACTGATACTACTACTGTTGCTGTTGCTACTGCTTCTACCACTACTACTACTACTACCACTACTACTGCTACTTGTAGTAGTATTATTATTGTTGCTGCTTCTGCTACTACTACTCCTACAACTTATCCTACTACTACTACTACTACTGATACTACTACTACTTCTACTACCACTGTTGTTGCTTCTATTACTAATAGTATTTCTACTACAACTACTGCTGCTGCTACTACCACTGCCACTGGTACTGCAACTAGGATAACTACTGTTGTTGCCACTGTTGCTAGTACTACTACTACTACTATGACTCCTCTTTCACCTCCTACTCTACTGTTACTACTACTATAACTATAACTACTACTACTGCTGCTAATACTACTGCTACTGCTGCTACTACTACTACTACTACTACTAATACTGCTGCTACTGCTGCTGCTGTTGCTACTGTAACAACTTCTACTTCTGCTACTACTGCTTGCTACTCCGACAGCTACTACTACTACTACCACTACTGCTGCTGCAGCTGTAACTACTACCCCTACTATTGCTGCGGTTACCACTACTACTATTGCTATTACTGCTGCAGCTACTACCACTATTATTGCTTCTAATACAATTGCTGCAACAACAACTACTACTAGTGCTGCTGCTACTACTGCTAGTACTGCAACTAGTACTACTGCTATCGCTACTACTAGCACTACTGTTGTTGCTACCAATTTCACTACTCCTATTGCTACAACTACTACTACTGCTACTATAGCAACTACCGCTACTACTGTTACTATAGCTACTTTTGCTACTATAACTGCTACTACTACTGCCACTACTATTGTTGGTACTACTACTTCATCTACTACTACAGCTACAACAGCTACTACAGCAACTGCACCTACTACTGCTACTACTACTACTACAACAACTACAAGTACTAATGCTACTGCTACTCCTACTACTACTACTACTCCTACGTCTACTCCTACGACAATAATTACTAGTCCAACTCGTAGTACTACTACAACTACTACTAATACTTCTTCTACTACTATTGCTACTGAAGAAGCTGCTTTTACTACTACCACTACCACCACGACAACTACTACTACTACTACTACTACTACTACTACTACTGCTACTACTACACGTACAACTGCAACTACTTCTGCTACTACAACCACTAGTTCTATTACTCCCACTATTGCTACTACTACTCCTATTCCTCCTCCTACTATTGCAACTTCTACTACTACTACTACTACTCAAACTCTACTACTACTACTACTACTACTACTACTACTACTACTACTACTACTACTACTACTCTACAAGTACAACTACTACTACTAGTACTCCTATGACTACTAATGCTACTACTACTAGTGCTACTACTACTAATAATACTACAACTTCAACTCCTACTACTGCCACTCCTACTACTCCTACTACTACTCGTGCTCCTACTAATCCTACTACCACTATTACTGTTGCAACTACTACTCCTACTACTTCTCTTACTACTACTACTAGTACTACTGCTTCTACTACTACTAATATTACCACTAGTTCTGCGACTACTACTACAACAATTGTTACTAATACTTTAACAACACCAATTACTCTGACTACCACTCTTACTACTACTATAACTACTATTACTACTACTACTACTACTTCCACTACAATGCCGACTACTACTGCTGCTGCCGCCACTACTACTGCTACTCCTACTACTACAACTACCACTACTACCACTATTAGTATTACTACTACTACTACTATTGCTACTACTATAGTTACTGCTACAACTACTGCTACTCCTACTACTACTACTACTATTACTACTATTACTATTGCTCCTACTACTACTCCTACTCCGACACAATATTAATTAACTAGTACTACTGCAGCTGCTGCTACTATTACTACTACTCTTGCTACTACTACTACTACTACTACTACGACTACTCTAACTATTATTATTCTTACTACTCTTACTACTACTACTACTAGTACTCTTACTACAACAACAACAACAACAACTACTACTACTACTACTACACCTACTCCTACTCCTATGGCTATTACTACTATTACAAGTACAACCACTATTACTATTGCAACTAATACTACTGGTACTATTACTGCTCTTACTAGTACTACTATAATTGCAACTACAGCTTTTGCTACTACTACTGCTACTACTACTTCTGCTACAACTACAACAACTACTACTGTTGCTACTCTTACAACTATTCCTACTACTTCTACAACTACTACTACCACTACAACTATAGCTACTACTGCTTCTGCTACTATTACTACTACTACTACTACCACTACTATTACTTCTACTACTATAGCAACTCCTACCCCTACTAGTAGTACTCTATTATTACTACTACTACTATTGGTAAAATAATAAATCCTACCACTACTACTAGTGCTACTACTAGTACTATTTCTACTACTACTACGACTACTACCACTACTATTACTACTCCTAATGCTACAGCTGCTACTCCTAGAGCTACTCAAACTACTGCTACAACTACTACTTCGCTACTACAATTTCTAGTACTACTACTACAACTACTACTTGTACTCCTACTGCTACTACTACTACTACTGCTGCTACTGATGCTTTTATTAATAGTGCAATAGTTACAATTGCTAGAATAATAACTACTACTACTACACTCCTCCACCTACTACTATAACTACTGTTCCAGCTACTACTACTGCTACTACTACTACTGTTGTTGTTGCTACTACTAGTACTACAACAACATCAACTAATACTACTACAAATATTACTACTATGACAACTACTACAATAGCAATGGCTTTTACAGTTTCTACTACTACTGCTACAATAACTCTAATTACTCCTACTACTACTGTTACTACTACAACTACTAAAACTTCCCCTACTACTACTACTACTACAACAACAACATCTACTACTACTACTGCTGCTACTACTTCTACTGCTACTATAGCTACTACCTCTACTACTATTGCTGCTGCTGCTACTACCACTACTACCACAAGTACTACTACTACTCCTGATGCTATAGAAATAACCATTACTACAACTACTGCTCCTCGTACTACTACCATGACAACTACTACTGCTACAACTATTATTACCACTACTACTACTAATACTACTACAACTACTATAACAACTACTTCTACTACTACAACACTATGTCTACTACTACCTCTACTACTACTACTGTTACTATTACTTCACTTCTTCTGCAACTACTACTACTACTACCACTACTTCTCCTACTACTACTACTATTACTAGAAATAATACTACTACTGCTACTATTACATCTGCTAAAATTTCTCCTACTACTACCACTACTGCTCTTGCTACTACTACTACTACTACTATGGCCACTACTACTACTACTCCAGCCACTACTTCTACTACTATGACTGCTAGGACTACTATGACTACTCCGATGACTACTTCTACTACTCCTACTACTACTACTACTATAGCTACTACTTCTACTACTACTGCAACTACTGCTGCTACTACTACTACCACTACTACTACTATTGCAGCTGCTATTGCAACAACAACAACTATAACTACTACTACTATTGCTACTACTACTTCTACTACTACTACTACTACTTCTGCTTCAACTGCAAGTACTACTTCTATTACTACCTCTACTACTACTACTATTGCTACTGTTACTATACTACTACTACTACTACAACAACTACTACTAGTATGCCTATACTAACTTGTACTCCTATGACAACAACAACTACTACTACTTTGACTATAAGTACAACATCAACTCCTACTACTACAACTACTACTATTTCTACTACTACTAATACCACAACAATAACTACTACTACTACAAGTAGTACTACTATAACTACTGCTACTTCTACTACTTCTTCTACTACAATAGTAGCAACAACAATAATAGTATTAGTAGTAGTATTAGTGTTAGTAGTAGTAGTAGGAGTAGAGTAGCAGTAGAGCTAGCAATAGCAGCAGTAGCATTAGAACTTGTAGCAGCATTAGTCGCAGTACAGCAGTGGCAGCAGCAGCAGTTGTTATTATAGTAGCTAAGTAGCAATAGGAGTTATAGTAGACATAGTAGCCATAGTAGTAGTAGTAGTAATTGTATTAGTTGAAGGAGTCATAGTAGTAATAGCAACAGTAAATGTAGTAGTAGGAAAGTAGTAATAGTCACAGCAGCAACAATAGCTGTAGTAGTAGTAGTGTTACTAGCAATGGTACTAGTAGTAGGAGTAGTAGAAGTAGCAACAACAACAACAGAACCAGTAGTAGTAGCAATAGCAGTAGCAACAGCAGCAACAGGATTAGCAGTAGTTACAGTCATAGTAGTAGTAGTAGAAGTAGTACTAGTAATTGGAGAAGCAGAAGCAGTAGAAGAACTATGAGTTATTGTAGTAGTAGTAGTTGCAGTAGTAGTAGTACTTGTTGTTGTTGTAGTAGTAATAGTAGGAGGAGTGGTAGTAGTAGTTGTTGTTGTTGTAGTTGTAGTTATAGTAGTAGTAACAGTTGTTGTAGTAGTAGAAGTAATAGTAGCTACAACAACAACAACATTAATAGTAGTAGTAGCAGTATTAGTGGTAGTAGGAGTTATAGAAGTGGAAGTAGTAGCAGTAGTAATAATAGTAATTATAGTGGTAGTAGTGGGAGCAGTAGCAGTAGTTGTTGTAGTTCTGATTATAGTAGTAGTATTACTAGTAATTGAAGTAAGTAGTAGTGGTGGTGGTGGTGGTGGTAGTAGTAGTCATAGTAGTTGTAGGAGTATTAGGAGTAGTAGTAACAATATTGGTAGTAGTAGTAGTAGTAGTAGTAGTAGTAGTAGTAGTAGTAGTAGTAGTAGTAGTAGTAGTAGTAGTAGTAGTAATAGTAGTAGTAGTAGTA
>RXID01018106.1:0-12566 GCA_005019695.1 Trichopus zeylanicus subsp. travancoricus | reverse complement strand
TAGTAGTGATAATAGCATTCGCAGCAGTAACAGCAGCAGCAGCAGTAGCAGTAGGAGTAGTATTTCGATTATTTGGAGTAGGAGAGGCAGTAGCAGGAGCAGCAGTAGTAGTAGCCGTAGTAGTAGCAGTAGTAGTAGTAATAGTAGCAATAGATATTGGAGTAGGAGCAAGAGCAGCAGCAGTAGTAGTAGTAGCAGCTACAGCTGCCACCGTAGTAGTACTAGAAGTAGTTGTGGCGGTAGTTTTATCATTAGTAGTAGTGGTAGTTGTACTAGCTGAAGTTGTAGTATTTGTAGTAGTAGTAGTAGTAGTAGTTGTTGTTGTTGTTGTTGTAGGAGTACTAGTAGTAGCAGTTGTACAAGTAGAGTAGTAATAGTGCTAGTAGTAGTAGTAGGAGTAGGAGTAGGAGTTACAGTAGTTGTAGTAGAGTTGGAGTAGGAATAGCAGTAGTAGTTGCAGTAGTGGGAGTAGGAGTAGGAGTAGTAGTAGAAATAGTAGGAGTAGCATAACTAGTAGTTTTAGTAGCAGAAGTAGTTGTATTAGTAGGTGTAGTTGTAGTAGTAGTAGTAGTAGTAGTGGTAGCAGTAGTAGGAGTAGTTGTAGCAGCAGTAGAAGTGGTTGTTGTAGCAGGAGCAGCAGCAGCAGTAGTAGTCCAAGTATTAATTGTAGCAACAGAAGTAGTAGTAGAAGTATCAATTGTAGTAACAGTAGTAGTAGTAGTAGTGGTAGTAGTAGTAGGAGAAGCAGTAGTAATAGAAGTAGTAGAAGTAGTAATAATAGCAGTAGAAGTTGTTGTTGTAGTAGTAGTTGTAGTATTAGTAACAAGAATAGCAGTAATGGTAGTAGTAGTAGTAGAAATAGGAGTACAAGTAGTAGCAATTGTACTAGTTTAGTAGTAGTTGTTATTGTAGTAGTACTAGTTGTAGTAGGAGTAGAAGTAGGAGTAGTAGCAGTAGTAGTAGTAGTGGTAGTAATAATAACAGTACTAGCATTAGTAGGAGTAATAGTAATAGTAATAGTAGTAGAATTAGTAGTAGTAGTTATTGTTGTTGTTGCTGTAGTTGCAGTAGTAATAGTAGTAGTAGTAATAGTAGTAGTAGTAGTAGTAGTAGTAGTAGTAGTAGTAGTAGTAGTAGTACTTGTATTGCAGCAGCAGTAGTAGTAGTAGTAGTGCCAACAAATGCAGCAGTAATAGTAGTAGTAGTAGGGGTAATAGTGGTAGTAGTAGTAGTAGTAGTAGTAGGAGTTGGTATAGGAGTAGTAATAGGGGTAGTAGTAGTTTTAGTAGTGCTAGAAGCTGTAGTAGGAGGATTAGAAGTAACAGTTGGAGTTGGAGTAGGAGTAGTAGTAGTTGCAATAGTAGAAGAAGTAGCAGTAGTTGTTGTTGTACAAGTAGTAGTACTAGTAGTGGTTGTTGTAGCAGCAGCAATAGTAGCAGTAGCACTTGTAGTAGTAGTAGGAGGAGGAGGAGGTGTAGTGGTACTAATAGTAGTGGTAGTAGTAGTGATAGTAGTTGCATCAGTAGCAGGAGTGGTGGTAAGAATAGTAGTTGGCGTAGTAGTGATAGTTGCAGCATCAGTAGTGGTAGTAATACTATTGTTAGCTGTAGCAGTAGTAGTAGGAGTTGGAGTAAGAGTAGTTATAGAAGTAGTAGTAGTTGTAGTAGTAGCAGTAGTAGCAGCAATAGAAGTAGGAGTAGGAGTAGTAGCAACAGTAGTAGCATTAGGAATAGTAGTAGTAGTAGCTGTAGTAAGAGTAGGAGTAGTAGTAGTAGTGGAAGTTGTAATAGTAGTGGTTGTAGTAATAGTAGTAGTATTAGTAGTAACTATAGTAGTTGTAGTTGTTGTAGTAGTAGTAGTAGTAATAGTAGTAGTAGTAGTAGTAGTAGTAGTAGGCATAGTATTAGTAGTGTTAAGAGTAGTGGCACCCGTAGTAGTAGTAGTAGGAGTAGCAGTTGGAGTTGGAGTAGTAGTAGTAGTGGTGGTTAGAGTAGTAGTCATATTAGTAGTTGTAGTTGTAGTAATAGTAGTTGAAGTAGGAGTGGTAGTAGCAGTGGTGGTAGCGGTAGCAGTAGCAGTAGTAGTTGTTGTTGTGGCCGTAGTAGTTGTAGCAAGTCCAGGAACGAGACCCTCACCTAACCCTCAGAAGGTTGGCTCGTTGTTAACAAGCAAATGCGAAGGAAAAGGCTCAAATCTCACATTTTGATGTCACTGCTGAATGTGGTTGCTTGAAAGGAAAATTGCATATACGGAAGAGATTGTAAGATTAGTAGTAGCAGTAGTAATAGTAATACTAGTAGTCGTAGTAGTAGTAGCAGCAGCAGCAGTAGTAATAGCAGTACTAGTAGTAGGAGTAGTAGGAGTAGCAGTTGGAGTAGTCATAGTAGTTGGTGTAGTAGTTGGAGTAGTAGTGGTAGCAGTAGTAGTCATAGTAGTCGCAGTAGTCGTTGTAGTCATAGTAGTAGAAGTAGTAGTAGAAATAGTAGTAGTAGTAGGAGGAGGAGGAGGAGGTGCAGTAGTAGTAGTCGTCGTAGTAGTAGTAGTAGGAGTCAAAGAAGGGATAGTTGTAGTGTTAGTAGTAGTATTAGTAGTAGTAGCAGTAGTAGAAGGAGTAGTAGTCGTAGTAGTAGTAGCAGCAGCAGCTGTAGTAGAAATTGTTGTAGTAATAGTAGTAGTAGTAGTGGTTGTAATAGGAGTAGAAGTAGTAGTAGTCGTAGTAGTAGGGGAAGGAGTTGTAGTTATAGAAGTAGTAGCAGCAACAGTAGTAATAGTACTAGTCGATGTAGTACGTGTAGTAGTAGTAGAAGTTGTAGTAGTAGTAGTAGTAGTAGCAGTAGTAGTAGGAGGAATAGTTGTAGTTGTAGTTGTTGTTGTTGTAGGAATAGTTGTAAAAGCAGCAGCAACAGCAACAGCAGTAATTTAGCATTAGTAATTTTCGTAGTAATAATACGAGTTGGAGTACGAGTAGTTGTTGTAGTAGTAAGAGCAGGAGTAGGAGTAGTAGTAGTTGTAGTAGTAGTGATAGTAGTAATGGTAGTAATAGTAGTAGTAGTAATTGCAATAGTAGTAGGAGTAATAGTTGCAGTAGCAGTAGCAGTAGTCATAAAAGTAGTTGTAATTGTATTAGTATTAGTTGTAGAAGTAGTAGTATTCATATTAGTAGTAGTAGTTGTAGTCGTTGTAAAACTAGTAGTACTAAGACTTGTAGTAGTAGTAGTAGTAGTAGTAGTAGTAGTAGTACAAGTAGCAGTCAAAGCAGCAACAACAGCAGTAGAAGTTGTAGTAGCTGATTCAACAACAATAAGATTAGGTGCAGCTGTAGTAGGAGTAAGAGAAGTGGTAGTAGTAGTAGGAGTGGGAGAAGTGGTAGTAGTAGTAGGTGTAGGAATAGTAGTAGTAGTTGCACAAATAGGAGTAGGAGTAGTGGTAGTAATTCTGCTGCAGCTTCTACAACAATTACTACTACTACTACAACTACTACTGCTACAAGAATCACTGCTATTTCTTCTACTACTATCGCTGCTACTGTTGCTGTTGCTACTTTCGCTACTACTAGTATTGCCACTATTATGGTTACTACTGCTACTACTTCCACTACTACTACTACAACTACTACTACTACCACGGCTACTGCTTCTAATACTGTTACTACTACTACAACAATTGCTACTATCGCTACTACCACTACTATTACTTCTACAATTGCTACTACTGCTACTACTACAATTCTACTACTACTATTACTACTACTACTGCTACTGCTTCTTATATAGCTACTGCTACTACTATTGCTACTACTACTAATTCTACTACTACTACAATTGCTAATACTAGTGATACTACTACAAATACTATTACAACAACTACTACTACTACTCCATCTCCTCCTACTATTATTGTTGTTACTGCTAGCACTGCTACAACTACTGCTACTACTACTACTCCTCCTCCTCCTACTACTGCTACAACAACTACTACTACAACCACTACTACTATTGTTGTTAATGCTACTACCATTAATACTACTACTACTGTTATTGTAACTGCTACTACTTCTGATACTACTACCACTTGTAGTAGTACAAATACTGCTATTACTATTATAGCTATTGCCGCTACTACTTCTCCTACAACTAATATTTCTCCAACTATTACTACTTCTCCGATTACAACTACTGCTACTATTTCTACTACTACTATTATTAATAATAATAGTATTACTACTACTACTACCACAACAACTAATACTAATATTACTCCCACTACCACTGCTACTACTTCAACTATTACTACTACAACTACTCATACTACTACTACTACTCCTAACACTCCTTCCACTACTACTGCTTCTGCTGCTGCTATTACTACTACTACTTCGGCTACTACAACATCTACTACTACTGCTACTCTTACTACTATTATGACTACGACTACTATTGTTGTTACTACTACTACTACAACTACAACTGCTACTGCTAATACTACTACTACTGCTACAACAAAAAACAACAGCTACCACTAATATTACTACTACTGCTACTACTACTCCTACTACTACTACGACTACTACTATTCCTACTATTGCTGTTGCTACTTCTACAACTATTCCAACTCGTACTCCTACTATTACTACTACCACTACTCCTACTACTACTACTCCTACTACTACGACTACTACTATTACGACTACCACTACTACTACTTCCATTACAATTCCTACTACTACTACTCCTACTACTATTACTGCTCCTACAACAACTACTGATGCTGCTACCACAACTCCAACAACAACAACTCCTACAACTACTACTACTAATCCTACTCCTACTTGTGCTCCTACTACTACTACTCCTCCTACTCCAACTACTACTACTGCAACTACTCATACACCTTCTACTACTACTACTATAGCTACTACTACTTCGACAACATCTACTACTATTACCACAGCTACTACTACTACTACTTATACTACTACTGTGACTTCTATTACGGCGTCTTCTGCTACTACTTCTATTGCTACTCCTACTACTACTAATACTACTGCTGTTGCTACTTCTACTACTATTGACACTACTACTTCTACTACTACTGCTATTGCTACCACTACTATTATTGCTACCACAAGTCCTATTACCAGTACAACTCCAATTATTGCTTTCACTATAATTACTACGACAACTGCTACTACTACAACTACTACTACCACTACTACTACTATTACTGCTACAGCTATTGCAGATACTACTTCTACTACTTTTGTTGCTACTGCTTCTACTACTACTATTACTACCATTACTGCTACTACTACAACTGCTGCTGCTGCTACTGCTACTACTACTACTATTACTACTGTTACTACTACTACTACTACCACTACCACTACTACTACGATCATTACTACTATTTCTGCTACTGCTACTACTATTACTACTACTATAACTACTGCTACCGCTACTACAACTACTTCTGCTACTACTACTACTACTACTACTTCTACTCCTACTACTACAGATACTCGTATTACTACTACTACCACTACCACTACTACTGCTAGTGCTCGTACTACTACAACTACTCCAACTACTGCTATTACTTTTGCTACTCAAACAAATACTTCTACGATTACTACTACTATGACTTTTACTACTACTACTACTACTACTAGTACTACAACAAGTATACTACTACAACTGTTACTACCGCTACTACTACTATGAGTAATACTCCTACTACTACTTCCACTATTACTTCGACTACTACAAATACTACTACTACAACTACTACTACTACTGCTACTCTGGTTACTACTATTACTACCACCTACTACAATGACTAGTGCTACTGCTACTATTACTGCTACTTCTACTACAACAATAACTATTACAACTAGTACAATAACAACAACAACTACTACTTCTCCTACTACAACAACTATGACCTCTACTACCCCTACTGCTACTCTTGCTACAACAACAACTACTACTATTACTACTACTATTACTAGTACTAGTCCTACTACCCCAACTAGTATTCCTTCTCCTACATGTATTCCTACCACTACTACTACTACAACTACTACTACTACAACTAATACAACTACTACGATTACTATTACTACATCTACTACTACTACTGCTGCTGCTAGTAGTACTACTACCACAACTTCTACTGCTATTACTACTACTACTATTGCGACTACTATTACTGCTACTACTACTACTATTCCTGCTACTACTGCTACAGCTACTACTGCTGCCACTACTACTACTGCTGCTATTGCTCTTGGAGCAACTAATATAGCTAATACTACTACTACTACTTTTACTACTGCTGCGACTGCTACTACAACTACTGCTACTCGTGCAGCAACTACTACTACTTATATTACTAGAACTCGTACAACCACTGCGGCTACTGCTACTATTAAGACTGTTACTCCGACTACTTCTGTTGCTACTATTATTACAACAACTACTACAGCTACTAATACTGTGACTACTTCTGCTACTACTACTAGTACTACTGCTACTACTTCTGCTACTATTAATACTACTACTACTATTACCACTACTGCTACTACTATAACAAATGCTACTAGTACAACAACGACAACTATTATGACTACCACTACTACAAGTGCTACAACTACTACTCTTAGTAATGCTACTAGTACTACTGCTTCAACTGCTACAACTAATACTACTACTTTGCTTCAATTGCTATTGCTACTACTACAACTACTATTGCTACTGCTGCTACTACGAGTGCTACTGCTACTACTCTTGCTACTACTACTGCTACTACTCTTGCTGCTACTACTACTTCTTGTACTACAACTGCTACTACTACTACTAATACTACTACTACTACTGCTACTACTACTACTGCTACTACTACTACTACTACTACTACTTCTATTACCACAACTACTTCTACTCATACTGATACTATTATTGCTACTACGAGTATTACCCTGAATACTACTACTACTACTACTACTACTATTGCTTCTACAACTACAACTAGGACTGCTACTACTACTACTTATGCTACTTCTACTACTGCTACTATCGTTACCAGGGCTACGACTGCGGATATAATTATTACAAGAATAACTACTACTACTACTACCACCACCACCACCAACACCACCACCATCACCACCACCACCACTACTACAACAACTGCTCCTACTACTACTACTAATAATAATAATGTCGTTGTTGCTCCAACTACTAGAACTACCACTAGTGCTACTAGTACTACTACTACTATTAGTATTGCCACTGCTACAGCTACTACTACTACAGCTACTACGTCTGCTACTACATCTACCACTACTACTTCTCCAACTACTACTAGTGCTGCTACTACCGGTACTATTGCTACTACTATAACTTCTACTACGACTACTGCAACAACAATCACTGCTACTGCTACTACTATCACTACTACTACTACTACAATAACTACTACTACTACTATTGTAGCTGCTGCTGCTACTGCTGCTACAACTACTACTATTACTAGAACTGCTACTGCTGCAGCTGCTACTACTACTACTTCTGTAAAAAACTATCATCATAGTACTACTCTACTTCTACCACTACTACTATTACTATTGCTACTAATACAGCTTCTACTTCTACTACTATTACTACTACTACTACTTTTGCTACAAATACTACTTCTATTACAACTACTGCTGCTGTTGCTACAACAACTACTACTACTATTATTAATGCTACTGCTAATACTACAGCTGCTGCTGCTGCTACTACTGTTGCTGATACCGCTACTACTACTATTATACCTACTTCTTCTCCTACCATACCTACTTCTTCTCCAACTGCTACAACTACTATTACTGCTACTACTGTTGCTAATACTACTACTACTACTACTACGACGAATACAACTACTACTATCCCTACTACAACAACAAGTATTGTGTCCTCCTTTGGTGCTATGCCAAACCTCTATACTATTACTACTACCACTACTAATATTACTACTACTACAACTACTGCTACTATAACTACTACTACTATTACTACTGCTGCTACTATGACTACTACAACTGCTACTACTACAATCACTACTACTACTAATACTATTACTACTACAACAACTACTACAATTGCTTCTGCTACTATAGCTGCTACTACCACTACTACTACAAGTCCAATTACTACTACTACTACTACTACTACTACTACTACTAGTACTACTCCTACTCCTAAACCTACTACTACTACAGGTACTACTACTGCTACTTCAACTACTACTACTATCACTACTGCTGCTACTACCACTACAACCCCAACAACATCAACTACTGCTACTACCAACACTACAACTACTGCTGTTGCCACTACTACAACTTCTACTACTGCTACTATAACAACAACAACAACTAGTAGTAGTAGTAGTACTACTGCTACTTCTACTACTACCACTAGTACTACTATTACTCCTGCTACTACTGCTGCTAGCCCTACTACAACGACTATTACTAGTACTACAATTATTATTACTACTACTACTACAACAACAACAACAACTACTACTACTATTACAACTACTACTCCTACTACTTTTGTTACTACTACTATTCCTACTATTGCCACTGCTACTACTGTTACAACTATTACTACTATGACGACTATTGCTACTACTCCTAGTACTACCACTACTACTTATACTCCTACTACTACTCCTCCTCCTCCTATTACTGCTACTACTACTACTGTTGCTGCTACTACTACTACTACTACTACTACTATTACTACTACTACAATTACTACTGCTACTACAACAACTTCTATTGCTACTCCTACTACTACTTCGACTTCTACTACCGCTGCCACTACAACTACTACTACTATTACTACTACTGCTGCTGCTGCTATTACTACTTCTATTACTACTTCTACAACAACTACTCCTTCTATTGCTACCACTAACTACTACTACTGCATCTACCAGTACAACTACTGCTACTACTGCTACACCACAACTACAAGTACTACTACTACTGCATCTACAACTACAACTACTGCTACGACTACTACTAGTACTACTACTACTACCTCTACAACTACTGTTACTCCTACTACTACAACTACTACTGTTGCTACTACTACTACTGCTACTCCTATTATTGATACTACTGCTACTACTACTAGTCCTACAACTACAACAACAACTACAACTACTAGCACTACAACTACCTCTACTATAAGGACTACTACTACTACTTCTACTACAACTCCTTCTATTACTGCTACTACTATTACTCCCACTACTACTACTACTACTATTACAACTACACCTACTCCAACTTCTACTCCTACTACTATTCGTGCTAAAACTTCAGCTAATACTACTACTTTAACTACTACTACCCCTGCTGCTGTAGCTACAACTACTGTTGCAACTACTTCTACAACTATTACTCCTATTCTTGCAACTAGTACTTCTACTACTACTATTACTACTACGACTACTACTACTACTACTACTACTACTACTACTACTACTACTACTACTACTACTACTACTACTACCATTCCTGTTACTATTACTTTTGCTACTACTACTATGACTGCTACTACAACTATTGTTGTAACTACAACTTCTACTACTACTGCTACTACAACTACTGTTCCTACTAAAACTTTTGCTAATAGTACTACTACAACAACTGCTGCTACTACATCTACTACTTCTACAACTACTACTGTTACTATTGCTAGTACTACTACTACTACTACTACTACTACTTCTTTGACTACTGTTACTACTACTACTATTTCTACTACTACTACTACTCCTAATACACCTACTACAAACACTACTATTACTAGTAGCACTACTTCTATTACTACTACTACTGTTATTACTACTACTACTATTATTATTTCTCCTACTGCTACTACTACTACTACTGCTGCTACTACTACTCCTACTATTACTACTACGACAACTTCAACTTGTACTTCTGTTACTACTACTGCTACTATTACAACTAATACTCCTATTACTACTGTTACTACTAGTACGATTGTCATTACTACTCTCACTATTATTGCACTGCTACTATAGCTACTATTACTACTATGACTACTCGTACAACCTCCTACTCTTCTACTACACTAATACTCCTACTACTACTACTACTCCTATTGGAGTACTCGTAACAACTTCCTTCCTACTCTATACTACTACTCCCACAACTACTACTCCAACTACTACTACTATTCTTTTGGTGCTACTTGCCTGTCGTCTGTGCTTACGCAGGATCGGCGGACGAGTGACAAACGTACGACTACAACGAGCGAGAGACAATACTACTACGACGCTACATACTACGACTACGACTGATGAGCCTATTACTATACGACTACTACAATTTGTAGTACTACTACTACTACTCCAAATACACCTATTACAAATACTACTATTACTAATTGTACTACTACTATTATTACTACAACTACAATTATTATTACTACTACAGCTACTACCAGTACAACAACTACTACTACCATTACACTACTACTACTATTACAACAACCAGTCCTACTACTACTATTACTAGAACTATGACTGCCGCTTCAGCTCTTACTACTATCGCTGCTGCTACTACAGCTACTACTACTACTACTACTACTACAACTAGTACTAATTCCACTACTACTACTACTACAACAATTATAGCTACTTTTGCTACTACTTCTACTGCTACTCCTATTATTACTCCTACTACTACTACTTCCACTACTACTACTATTACTACTATTACTACAACTACTAATACAACAACAACAATTGCTGCTACTACTACTACTAGTACTACTGCTACTGCTGCTGCTGCTACCACAACTACTTGTACTACTACTACAACTACTACAACTTCTGCTGCTGCTACCAAGACAACAACGACAACTACTAGTACTGTTACTCCTCATACACCTACAACAACTACTACTTTTACTGTAACTGCTTCTACAACTATTATTATTACCACTATTGCTACTACTACCTCTTCTGCTGCTACTACTACTACTACTACTATTTCTACTACCATTACTGCTACTACTGCTACTACTTCTACTAGTTCTCCAACTACTACTCCTATTACTACTACTACTACTCCTGTCACTGCTACTACTACTATAGCTGCTGCAGCAGTAGCTACTATTGTTACTACTTCTACTACTACTACCAATAATAGTACTACTTGTGCTACTTTTGCTACCACTGCTACAGCTACTACTATTACTATACTACTATTGTTACTCCTCCTACTGCTGGTACTGCTACTACTGGTTCTGCTGCTCCTTCTGTTATGGCTACTACTATTATTGCTACTACTGCTACTCCAACCACTTCTACTACACCTACTACTACAAATAATGCTACTACAGTTGCTACGACTACTACAACAGTGACAACTGCTACTACTACAACAACTACTACTATACTGCTGTTGTTGTTACCGCTACTACTACTCCAACTCCAGCTCCTACTACTACTACTACTAATATTATTGTTACCATTGCTACTTCTATTCCCGCTACTACTACTACTACTGCTACTACTACTACTTCTACTGCTACTGCTACAACTATTGTGACTACAACTTCTAATACTGTTATTACGGCTGCTACTACTACTACTGTTGTTGTTGTTGCTGCTACCACTACTACTACTACTGTTGCTATTGCTGTTGCTGCTACTACTACTACTACTCTTACAACTACTGCTACTAATGCTGCTGCTGTTACTACTACTACTACTACTACTACCCCTACTACGACTACTGTTGCTTCTCCCACTAATGCTGCTACTACTACTACTGATACTACTACTACTATGACCACAACTCCTATCGCCACTAATACTACTACTACTAGAACAACTACTGGTACTAATTCTACTACCACGATAACTACTACTATCAGCACTACTACTATTACTACAGGAGCAACTACTATTGCTACTACTACTAATATTGCTACTGTTGCTACAACTACAACTGCCACTGCTACTATTACTATAGCTACAGCTACTCCTACTTCTACTACTACAATGACTACTACTACTATTGCTATTGCTACTATTGCTATGGCTACTACTACTAATACTACTACTACTACAACTACGAATACTACTACTACTACTACTACTACTACTACTACTACTACTACCACTACCACCACTACTGCTACAACTACTACTACTATTGCTATTGCTACTACTTCTACTGCTACTGCTACTGATACTAATACTACTACTTTTACTACCACTACTACTACTACGACTACTAATACTTCTACTACTACTACTACCACTACTACTACTTCTACCATGACTACAACTACTAATACTATGGGTACTGTTACTGCAACTTCTACTACTACTATTACTCCTCCTCCTCCTCCTCCTCCTCCAAACACTCCGACTATTACTACTACTACTAGTCCTTGTACCACTACTGCTACTCCAACTATAACAATTCTTACTTCTACCACTGCTACTGCTACTACAACTACTAC
>RXID01018105.1:0-17855 GCA_005019695.1 Trichopus zeylanicus subsp. travancoricus | reverse complement strand
GCAATTTTGCTCTAAACAAAAATGGTCAATCAAATTTTTATTCGACCTTATGGAATTAAACAGCTAGAATCTAATTGCTATTTTTGTTTCATATTTCATAAATGAAAGAACCAGTTAACAAATGAAAGAACAAATTTGTTTCTATTGCTAGACACTAGTCAGAACCAGAATGGCAAACAAATAAGGAAAGGTCCATTAGTCCTCATCTATAAATATCCGAATTTTAACGCCTAATACTCCATAGATAGTTCCAATTGTAAATTTCAATGATCAATTTTAGCACAAATGTGCTGTGTAGAGGAGCCCTCCCTTCCTCTGATCTCCATTCGACACGTGCAATTTCTTTTCCGTCGATACGCCTTGCTATTTGCACTTGAATTCCTTTTGTGTGCATTTATTCAGTTAATTCAATCGCCTTTCTCATTGCCTTTCGAAATGAAACGATATTTTTAAATTGTAAAGCAATATATTCTGCAAGAATTAGATTTTTTGTTTTCTCTTTCGATCATCTTTCATTTAGCCACATCCCCTCATTGTGTTTTACAACTCATCATTAGATTTTTTATGTTATGGGAGAAATTTCATTTGCTACAAGTATATCATCGATCCAGTCGTATAGTGACTATGTCCTTGGGATCTCAAAAAGTACGAAGCATAAGGTTCGATTTTTTTATAGTATATAGGTTATTAAAGTTTAGAGTGGGGTTCAATAATACTTGAATCCTAACCCACTCTAAACTTTAAAGTTTACGTTAAGAAGGAGTTCACACACTAAGCATAGCATTTTATTCTAAAAAAAAATGGTCAATCAAATTTTTATTCCACCTTATAGAATTAAAGAACTAGAATTGAATTGCTATTTTTGTTTCATATTTCATAAATGAAAGAACCAGTTAATAATTGAAAGAACAAATTTGTTTCTATTGCTTGACACTAGTCAGAACCAGAATGGTAAAACAAATAAAGAAAGGTCCACTAGTCCTCATCTAAAAATATCCGAATTTTAACGCCTACTACTCCATAGATAGTTCAAATTGTAAATTTCAATGATCAATTTTAGCACAAATTGCTTGTAGGGGAGCCCTCCCTTCTCTGATCCATTCGACAAGTGCAATTTCTTTTTCGTCGATACGCCTTGCTATTTGCACTTGAATTCCTTTTGTGTGCATTTATTCAGTTAATTCAATCGCCTTTCTCATTGCCTTTCGAAATGAAACTATATTTTTAAATTGTAAAGCTATATATTCTGCAAGAATTAGATTTTTTTGTTTTCTCTTTCGATCATCTTTCATTTATCCACATCCCCTTATTGTGTTTTACAACTCATAATTAGATTTTTTATGTTATGGGAGAAATTTCATTTGCTACAAGTATATGATCGATCCAGTCGTATGGTGACTATTTCTTGGGATCTCAAAAATACGAAGCAATAAGTTGGTTTTTTTTATATTATATACAGTTATTAAGTTTAGAGTGGGTTCAATAATCTATGAAATTCTAACCCAACTCTAAACTTTAAAGTTAAACGTTAAAGAAGGAGTCCACACACTAAGCATAGCAATTTTACTCTAAAAAAATGGTCAATCAAATTTTTATTCAACCTAAGATTAAAGAACAAGAATCCCAATTGCAATTTTTTTTCTATTTTATAAATGAAAGGCCCAGTTAATAAATGAAAGAACAAATTTTTTTCTATTGCTAGACACTAGTCAGAACCAGAATGGCAAAACAAATAAAGAAAGGTCCATTAGTCCTCATCTACCAATATCCGAATTTTAACGCCTAATACTCCATAGATAGTTCGAATTGTAAATTTCAATGATCAATTTTAGCACAAATTGTTTGTAGGGGAGCCCTCCCGTCTCTGATCCATTCGACACGTGCAATTTCTTTTCCGTCGATACGCCTTGCTATTTGCACTTGAATTCCTTTTGTGTGCATTTATTCAGTTAATTCAATTGCCTTTCTCATTGCCTTTCGAAATGAAACTATATTTTTAAATTGTAAAGCGATATATTCTGCAAGAATTAGATTTTTTGTTTTCTCTTTCGATCATCTTTCATTTATCCACATCCCCTTATTGTGTTTTACACCTCATAATTAGATTTTTTATGTTATGGGAGAAATTTCATTTGCTACAAGTATATGATCGCTCCAGTCGTATAGTGACTATTTCTTGGGATCTCAGAAATACGAAGCAATAAGTTGGTTTTTTTATGTTATATATAGTTTTTAAGTTTAGGGTGGGGTTCAATAATCTATGAAATCCTAACCCAACTCTAAACTTTAAAGGTACTTTAAAGAAGGAGTCCCACACTAAGCATAGCAATTTTACTCTAAAAAAAAACGGTCAATCAAATTTTTATTCAACCTTATAGAATTAAAGAACTAGAATCCAATTGCTATTTTTGTTTCATATTTCATAAATGAAAGAACAAGTTAATAATTGAAAGAACAAATTTGTTTCTATTGCTAGACACTAGTCAGAACCAGAATGGGAAAACAAATAAAGAAATGTCCATTAGTCCTCATCTACAAATATCCGAATTTTAACGCCTAATACTCCATAGATAGTTCGAATTGTAAATTTCAATGATCAATTTGAGCACAAATTGTTTGTAGAGGAGCCCTCCCTTCTCTGATCCATTCGACACGTGCAATTTCTTTTCCGTCGATACGCCTTGCTATTTGCACTTGAATTCCTTTTGTGTGCATTTATTCAGTTAATTCAATCGCCTTTTTCATTGCCTTTCGAAATGAAACTATATTTTTGAATTGTAAAGCTATATATTCTGCAAGAATTAGATTTTTTGTTTTCTCTTTCTATCATCTTTCATTTATCCACATCCCCTTATTGTGTTTTACAACTCATGATTATATTTTTTATGTTATGGGAGAAATTTCATTTGCTACAAGGATATGATCGATCCAGTCGTATAGTGACTATTTCTTGGGATCTCAAAAATACGAAGCAATAAGTTCGTTTTTTTTATATTATATATAGTTATTCAGTTTAGAGTGGGGTTCAATAATCTATGAAATCCTAACCCAACTCTAAACTTTAAAGTTACTTTAAAGAAGGAGTCACACACTAAGCATAGCAATTTTACTCTAAAAAAAAAATGGTCAATCAAATTTTTATTCAACCTTATAGAATTAAAGAACTAGAATCGAATTGCTATTTTTGTTCATATTTCACAAATGAAAGAACCATTTAATAAATGAAAGAACAAATTTCTTTCTATTGCTAGACACTAGTCAGAACCAGAATGGCAAAACAAATAAAGAAAGGTCCATTAGTCCTCATCTACAAATATCCGAATTTCAACGCCTAATACTCCATAGATAGTTCGAATTGTAAATTTCAATGATCAATTTTAGCAAAAATTGCTTGTAGAGGAGCCCTCCCTTCTCAGATCCATTCGACACGTGCAATTTCTTTTCCATCGATACGCCTTGCTATTTGCACTTGAATTCCTTTTGTGCGCATTTATTCAGTTAATTCAATCGCCTTTCTCATTGCCTTTCGAAATGAAACTATGTTTTTAAATTATAAAGCTATATATTCTGCAAGAATTAGATTTTTTGTTTGCTCTTTCTATCATCTTTCATTTATCCATATCCCCTTATTGTGTTTTACAACTCATAACTAGAATTTTTATGTTATGGTAGAAATTTCATTTGCTACAAGTATATGATCGTTCCAGTCGTATAGTGACTATTTCTTGGGATATCAAAAATACGAAGAAATAAGTTGGTTTTTTTTATATTATATATAGTTATTAAATTTAGGGTGGGGTTCAATAATCTATGAAATCCTAACCCAACTCTAAACTTTAAAGTTACTTTAAAGAAGGAGTCACACACTAAGCATAGCAATTTTACTCTAAAAAAAACTGGTCAATCAAATTTTTATTCCACCTTATAGAATTAAAGAACTAGAATCGAATTGCTATTTTTGTTTCATATTTCATAAATGAAAGAACCATTTACTAATGAAAGAACAAATTTGTTTCTATTGCTAGGACCTAGTTAGAAACAGGAATGGCAAAACTAATAAGAAAGGTCCATTAGTCCTCATCTTACACATCTCCGAATTAACACATAATACTACATAGATAGTTCGAATTGTAATTTTCAATGATCAATTTTAGCACAATTTGTTTGTAGAGGTACCCGCCCTTCTCTGATCCATTCGACACGTGCAATTTCTTTTTCGTCGATACGCCTTGCGATTTGTACTTGAATTCCTTTGGTGTGCATTTATTCAGTTAATTCAATCCCCTTTTTCATTGCCTTTCGAAATGAAACTATATTTTTAAATTGTAAAGCTATATATTCTGCAAGAATTAGATTTTTTGTTTTCTCTTTCGATCATCTATCATTTATCCACATCCCCTTATTGTGTTTTACATCTCATAATTAGATTTTTTATGTTATGGGAGAAAAGACATTTCGTTTGCTTACAAGTTATATGATCGATCCAGTCGTATAGTGACTATTTCTTGGGATCTCAGAAAGACGAAGCAATAAGTTGGTTTTTCTATATTATATATAGTTATTAAGTTTAGAGTGGGGTTCAATAATCTATGAAATCGTAACCCAACTCTAAACTTTAAAGTTACTTAAAGAAGGAGTCACACACTAAGCATAGCAATTTTACTCTAAAAAGAAATGGTCAATCAAATTTTTATTCAACCTTACAGAATTAAAGAGCTAGAATCGAATTGCTATTTTTGTTTCATATTTCATAAATGAAAGGACCAGTTAATAAATGAAAAAACAAATTTATTTCTATTGCTAGACACTAGTCAGAACCAGAATGGCAAAACAAATAAAGAAAGGTCCATTAGTCCTCATCTACAAATATCCGAATTTGAACGCCTAATACTCCATAGATAGTTCGAATTGTAAATTTCAATGATCAATTTTAGCACAAATTGTTTGTAGAGGAGCCCTCCCTTCTCTGATCCATTCGACACGTGCAATTTCTTTTCCGTCGATACGCCTCGCTATTTGCACTTGAATCCCTTTTGTGTGCATTTATTCAGTTAATTCAATCGCCTTTTCATGCTTTCGAAATGACACTATATTTTTAAGTTGTAAAGCTATATATTCTGCAAGAATTAGATTTTCTATTTTCTCTTCCTATCATCTTTCATTTGTCCACATCCCCTTGTTGTGTTTCACAACTCATGATTAGATTTTTTATGTTTTGGGAGAAATTTTATTTGCTACAAGTATATGATCGATCCGGTCGTATAGTGACTATTTCTTGGGATCTCAAAAATACGAAGCAATAAGTTGGTTTTTTTATATTATATATAGTTATTAAGTTTAGAGTGCGGTTCAATAATCTATGAAATCCTAACCCAACGCTAAACTTTAAAGTTACTTTAAAGAAGGAGTCACACACTAAGCCATGCAATTTTACTTGAAAGAAATGGTCAATCAAATTTTTATTCAACCTTATCGAATTAAAGAGGCTAGAATCGCAATTGCTATCTGTGATTTCCTCTTTTCAAAATGAAGAACCAGGTAATCAATAAAAAAACAAATTTGTTTCTATTGCTAGACACTAGTCTGAACCAGAATGACAAAAGAAATAAAGAAAGGTCCATTATTCCTCATCTACAAATATCCGAATTTTAACGCCTAATACTCCATAGATAGTTCGAATTGTAAATTTCAATGATCAATTTTAGCACAAATTGTTTATAGAGGAGCCCTCCCTTCTCTGATCCATTCGACACGTGCAATTTCTTTTCCGTCGATACGCCTTGCTATTTGCACTTGAATTCCTTTTGTGTGCATTTATTCAGTTAATTCAATCGCCTTTCTCATTGCCTTTCAAATGAAACTATATTTTTAAGTTGTAAAGCTATATATTCTGCAAGAATTATATTTTCTATTTTCTCTTTCGATCATCTTTCATTTATCCACATCACCTTATTGTGTTTTACAACTCATAATTAGATTTTTTATGTTATGGGAGAAATTTCATTTGCTACAAGTATATGATCGATCCAGTCGTATAGTGACTATTTCTTGGGATCTCAAAAATACGAAGCAATAAGTTGGTTTTTTTATATTATATATATTTATTAAGTTTAGAGTGGGGTTCAATAATCTATGAAATCCTAACCCAACTCTAAACTTTAAAGTTACTTTAAAGAAGGAGTCACACACTAAGCATAGCAATTTTACTCTGAAAGGAAATGGTCAATCAAATTTTTATTCAACCTTATAGAATTAAAGAGCTAGAATCGAATTGCTATCTTTGTTTCATATTTCATAAATGAAAGAACCAGTTAATAAATTAAAAAAACAAATTTGTTTCTATTGCTAGACACTAGTCTGAACAAGAATGGCAAAACAAATAAAGAAAGGTCCATTAGTCCTCATCTACAAATATCCGAATTTTAACGCCTAATACTCCATAGATAGTTGGAATTGTAAAGTTCAATGATCAATTATAGCACAAATTGTTTGTAGAGGAGCCCTCCCTTCTCTGATCCATTCGACACGTGCAATTTCTTTTCCGTCGATACGCCTCGCTATTTGCACTTGAATTCCTTTTGTGTGCATTTATTCAGTTAATTCACTCGCCTTTCTCATTGCCGTTCGAAATGAAACTATATTTTTAAATTGTAAAGCTATATATTCTGCAAGAATTAGATTTTTTGTTTTCTCTTTCGATCATCTTTCATTTGTCCACATCCCCTTATTGTGTTTTACAACTCATAATTAGATTTTTTATGTTATGGGAGAAATTTCATTTGCTACAAGTATATGATCGATCCAGTCGTATAGTGACTATTTCTTGGGATCTCAAAAATACGAAGCAATAAGTTGCTTTTTTTATATTATATAGAGTTATTAAGTGTCGAGTGCGGTTCAATAATCTATGAAATCCTAACCCAACTCTAAACTTTAACGTTACTTTAAAGAAGGAGTCACACACTAAGCATAGCAATTTTACTCTAAAAAAAATGGTCAATCAAATTTTTATTCCACCTTATAGAATTAAAGACCTAGAATCGAATTGCTATTTTTGTTTCATTTGTAATAAATGAAAGGACAAGTTAATAAATGAAAGAACAAATTTGTTTCTATTGCTAGACACTAGTCAGAACCAGAATGGCAAAACAAATAAAGAAAGGTCCATTAGTCCTCATCCACAAATATCCGAATTTTAAAGCCTAATACTCCATAGATAGTTCGGAATTGTAAATTTCAAGATCAATCTAGACAACAAATGTTTGTCGAGGCGCCCTCCCTTCTCTGATCCATTCGACACGTGCAATTTTTTTCCGTCGATACGCCTTGCTATTTGCACTTGAATTCCTTTTGTGTGCATTTATTCAGTTAATTCAATCGCCTTTCTCATTGCCTTTCAAAATGAAACTATATTTTTAAATTGTAAAGCTATATATTCTGCAAGAATTAGATTTTTTGTTTTCTCTTTCGATCATCTTTCATTTATCCACGTCCCCTTATTGTGTTTTACAACTCATAATTAGATTTTTTCTGTTATGGGAGAAATTTCATTTGCTACAAGTATATGATCGATCCAGTCGTATAGTGACTATTTCTTGGGATCTCAAAAAAACGAAGCAATAAGTTGGTTTTTTTATATTATATATAGTTATTAAGTTTAGAGTGCGGTTCAATAATCTATGAAATCCTAACCCAACTCTAAACTTTAAAGTTACTTTTTAAAGAACGAGTCACAACCCCTAAGCCATAGCACTTTTACTCCTGAAACGAAATGGTCAATCAAATTTTTATTCACCCTGATAGAATTAAAGCGCTAGAATCTAATTGCTATCTTTAGTTTTCATATTTCATAAATGAAAGAACGAGTTAATAAATGAAAAAACAAATTTGTTTCTATTGCTAGACACTAGTCTGAACCAGAATGGCAAAACAAATAAAGAAAGGTCCATTAGTCCTCATCTACAAATATCCAAATTTTAACGCCTAATACTCCATAGATAGTTCGAATTGTAAATTTCAATGATCAATTTTAGCACAACTTGTTTGTAGAGGAGCCCTCCCTTCTCTGATCCATTCGACACGTGCAATTTCTTTTCCGTCGAAACGCCTTGCTATTTGCACTTGAATTCCTTTTGTGTGCATTTATTCAGTTAATTCAATCGCCTTTCTCATTGCCTTTCGAAATGAAACTATATTTTTAAATTGTAAAGCTATATATTCTGCAAGAATTAGATTTTTTGTTTTCTCTTTCGATCATCTTTCATTTGTCCACATCTCCTAATTGTGTTTTACAACTCATAATTAGATTTTTTATGTTATGGGAGAAATTTCATTTTCTACAAGTATATGATCAGATCCTGGTCGTATAGTGACTATTTCTTGGGATTCTCAAACATACGAAGCAAATAAGTTGCGTTTTTTTATATTATATATAGTTATTAAGTTTTGAGTGGGGTTCAATAATCTATGAAATCCTAACCCAACTCTAAACTTTAAAGTTACTTTAAAGAAGGGGTCACACACTAAGCATAGCAATTTTACTCTGAAAAGAAATGGTCAATCAAATTTTTATTCAACCTTATAGAATTAAAGAGCTAGAATCGAATTGCTATCTTTGTTTCATATTTCATAAATGAAGGAACCAGTTAATAAATGAAAAAACAAATTTGTTTCTATTGCTAGACACTTGTCGGAACCAGAATGGCAAAACAAATAAAGAAAGGTCCATTAGTCCTCATCTACAAAATCCGAATTTTAACGCCAAATACTCCATAGATTGTTCGAATTGTAAATTTCAATGATCAATTTTAGCACAAATTGTTTGTAGAGGAGCCCTCCCTTCTCTGATCCATTCGACACGTGCAATTTCTTTTCCGTCGATACGCCTTGCTATTTGGACTTGAATTCCTTTTGTGTGCATTTATTCCGTTAATTCAATCGCCTTTCTCATTGCCTTTCGAAATGAAACTATATTTTTAAATTGTAAAGCTATATATTTTGCAAGAATTAGATTTTTTATTTTCTCTTTCGATCATCTTTCATTTATCCACATCCCCTTATTGTGTTTTACTACTCATAATTAGATTTTTTATGTTATGGGAGAAATTTCATTTGCTACAAGTATATGATCGATCCAGTCGTATAGTGACTATTTCTTGGGATCTCCAAAAAACGAAGCAATAAGTTGGTTTTTTTATATTATATATAGTTATTAAGTTTAGAGTGGGGTTCAATAATCTATGAAATCCTAACCCAACTCTAAACTTTAAAGTTACTTTAAAGAAGGAGTCACACACTAAGCATAGCAATTTTACTCTGAAAAGCAATGGTCAATCAAATTTTTATTCAACCTTATAGAATTAAAGAGCTAGAATCGAATTGCTATCTTTGTTTCATATTTCATAAATGAAAGAACCAGTTAATAAATGAAAAAACAAATTTGTTTCTATTGCTAGACACTAGTCTGAACCAGAATGGCAGAACAAATAAAGAAAGGTCCACTAGTCCTCATCTAAAAATATCCGAATTTTAACGCCTAATACTCCATAGATAGTTCGAATTGTAAATTTCAATGATCAATTTTAGCACAAATTGTTTGTAGAGGAGCCCTCCCTTCTCTGATCCATTCGACACGTGCCATTTCTTTTCCGTCGATACGCCTTGCTATTTGCACTTGAATTCCTTTTGTGTGCATTTATTCAGTTAATTCAATCGCCTTTCTCATTGCCGTTCGAAACGAAACTTTATTTTTAAATTGTAAAGTTATATATTCTGCAAGAATTAGATTTTTTGTTTTCTCTTTCTATCATCTTTCATTTATCCACATCCCCTTATTGTGTTTCACAACTCATGATTAGATTTTTTATGTTTTGGGAGAAATTTCATTTGCTACAAGTATATGATCGATCCAGTCGTATAGTGACTATTTCTTGGGATCTCAAAATTACGAAGCAATAAGTTGGTTTTTTTATATTATATATAGTTATTAAGTTTAGAGAGGGGTTCAATAATCTATGAAATCCTAACCCAACTCTAAACTTTAAAGTTACTTTAAAGAAGGAGTCACACACTAAGCATAGCAATTTTACTCTGAAAAGAAATGGTCAATCAAATTTTTATTCAACCTTATATAATTAAAGAGCTAGAATCGAATTGCTATCTTTGTTTCATATTTCATAAATGAAAGAACCAGTTAATAAATTAAAAAACAAATTTGTTTCTATTGCTAGACACTAGTCTGAACCAGAATGGCAAAACAAATAAAGAAAGGTCCATTAGTCCTCATCTATAAATATCCGAATTTTAACGCCTAATACTCCATATATAGTTCGAATTGTAAATTTCAATGATCAATTTTAGCACAAATTGTTTGTAGAGGAGCCCTCACTTCTCTGATCCATTCGACACGTGCAATTTCTTTTCCGTTGATACGCCTTGCTATTTGCACTTGAATTCCTATTGTGTGCATTTATTCAGTTAATTCAATCGCCTTTCTCATTGCCTTTCGAAATGAAACTATATTTTTAAATTTTAAAGCTATATATTCTGCAAGAATTAGATTTTCTGTTTTCTCTTTCGATCATCTTTCACTTATCCACACCCCCTTATTCTGTTTTACAACTCATAATTAGATTTTTTATGTTATGGGAGAAATTTCATTTGCTACAAGTATATGATCGATCCAGTCGTATAGTGACTATTTCTTGGGATCTCAAAAATACGAAGCAATAAGTTGGTTTTTTTATATTATATATAGTTATTAAATTTAGAGAGGGGTTCAATAATCTATGAAATCCTAACGCAAACCTAAACTTTACAGTTACTTTAAAGAAGGAGTCACACACTAAGCATAGCAATTTTACTCTGAAAAGAAATGGTCAATCAAATTTTTATTCAACCTTATAGAATTAAAGATCTAGAATTGAAGTGCTATCTTTGTTTCATATTTCATAAATGAAAGAACCAGTTAATAAATGAAAAAAAAAATTGTTTCTATTGCTATACACTAGTCTGAACCAGAATGGCAAAACAAATAAAGAAAGGTCCATTAGTCCTCATCTACAAATATCGGAATTTTAACGCCTAATACTCCATAGATAGTTCCAATTGTAAATTTCAATGATCAATTTTAGCACAAATTGTTTGTAGAGGAGCCCTCCCTTCTCTGATCCATTCGACACGTGCAATTTCTTGTCCGTCGATACGCCTTGCTATTTGCACTTGAATTCGTTTTGTATGCACTTATTCAGTTAATTCAATCGCCTTTCTCATTGCCTTTCGAAATGAAACTATATTTTTAAATTGTAAAGCTATATATTCTGCAAGAATTAGATTTTCTGTTTTCTCTTTCGATCATCTTTCATTTATCCACATCCCCTTATTCTATTTTACAACTCATAATTAGATTCTTTATGTTATGGGAGAAATTTCATTTGCTACAAGTATATGATCGATCCAGTCGTATAGTGACTATTTCTTGGGATCTCAAAAATACGAAGCAATAAGTTGGTTTTTTTATATTATATATCGTTATTAAGTTTAGAGAGGGGTTCAATAATCTATGAAATCCTAACCCAACTCTAAACTTTAAAGTTACTTTAAAGAAGGAGTCACACACTAAGCAGAGCAATTTTACTCTGAAAAGAAATGGTCAATCAAATTTTTATTCAACCTTATAGAATTAAAGAGCTAGAATCGAATTGCTACCTTTGTTTCATATTTCATAAATGAAGGAACCAGTTAATAAATGAAAAAACAAATTTGTTTCTATTGCTAGACACTAGTCTGAACCAGAATGGCAACACAAATAAAGAAAGGTCCATTAGTCCTCATCTACAAATATCCGAATTTTAACGCCTAATACTCCATAGATAGTTCGAATTGTAAATTTCAATGATCAATTTTAGCACAAATTGTTTGTAGAGGAGCCCTCCCTTCTCTGATCCATTCGACACGTGCACTTTCTTTTCCGTCGATACGCCTTGCTATTTGCACTTGAATTCCTTTTGTGTGCATTTATTCAGTTAATTCAATCGCCTTTCTCATTGCCTTTCGAAATGAAACTATATTTTCAAATTGTAAAGCTATATATTCTGCAAGAATTAGATTTTCTGTTTTCTCTTTCGATCATCTTTCATTTATCCACATCCCCTTATTGTGTTTTACAACTCATAATTAGATTTTTATGTTATGGGAGAAATTTCATTTGCTACAAGTATATGATCGATCCAGTCGTATAGTGACTATTTCTTGGGATCTCAAAAATACGAAGCAATAAGTTGGTTTTTTTATATTATATATAGTTATCAAGTTTAGAGTGTGGTTCAATAATCTATGAAATCCTAACCCAACTCTAAACTTTAAAGTTACTTTAAAGAAGGAGTCACACACTAAGCATAGCAATTTTACTCTGAAAAGAAATGGTCAATCAAATTTTTATTCAACCTTATAGAATTAAAGAACTAGAATCAAATTGCTATTTTTGTTTCCTATTTCATAAATGAGAGAACCAGTTAATAAATAAAAAAACAAATTTGTTTCTATTGCTAGACACTAGTCAGAACCAGAATGGCAAAACAAATAAAGAAAGGTCCATTAGTCCTCATCTACAAATATCCGAATTTTAACGCCTAATACTCCATAGATAGTTCGAATTGTAAATTTCAATGATCAATTTTAGCACAAATTGTTTACAGAGGAGCCCTCCCTTCTCTGATCCATTCGACACGTGCAATTTCTTTTCCGTCGATACGCGTGCTATTTGCACTTGAATTCGTTTTGTATGCACTTATTCAGTTAATTCAATCGCCTTTCTCATTGCCTTTAGAAATGAAACTATATTTTTAAATTGTAAAGCTATATATTCTGCAAGAATTAGATTTTCTATTTTCTCTTTTGATCATCTTTCATTTATCCACATCCCCTTATTCTATTTTACAACTCGTAATTAGATTTTTTATGTTATGTGAGAAATTTCATTTGCCACAAGTATATGATCGATCCAGTCGTATAGTGACTATTTCTTGGGATCTCAAAAATACGAAGCAATAAGTTGGTTTTTTTATATTATATATAGTAATTAGGTTTAGAGAGGGGTTCAATAATCTATGAAATCCTAACCCAACTCTAAACATTAAAGTTACTTTAAAGAAGGAGTCACACACTAAGCATAGCAATTTTACTCTGAAAAGAAATGGTCAATCAAATTTTTATTCAACCTTATAGAATTAAAGAGCTAGAATCGAATTGCTACCTTTGTTTCATATTTCATAAATGAATGAACCAGTTAATAAATGAAAAAATAAATTTGTTTCTATTGCTAGACACTAGTCTGAACCAGAATGGCAAAACAAATAAAGAAAGGTCCATTAGTCCTCATCTAGAAATATCCGAATTTTAACGCCTAATACTCAATAGATAGTTCGAATTGTAAATTTCAATGATCAATTTTAGCACAAATTGTTTGTAGAGGAGCCCTCCCTTCTCTGATCCATTCGACACGTGCAATTTCTTTTCCGTCGATACGCCTTGCTATTTGCACTTGAATTCGTTTTGTATGCACTTATTCAGTTAATTCAATCGCCTTTCTCATTGCCTTTCGAAATGAAACTATATTTTTAAATTGTAAAGCGATATATTATGCAAGAATTAGATTTTCTGTTTTCTCTTTCGATCATCTTTAATTTATCCACATCCCCTTATTGTGTTTTACAACTCATAATTAGATTTTTTATGTTATGGAGACAAATTTCATTTGCCACACGTATATGATCGATCCAGTCGTATAGTGACTATTTCTTGGGATCTCAAAAACTACGAAGCAATAAGTGTTTTTTTATATTACATATAGTTATTAAGTTTAGAGTGCGGTTCAATAATCTATGCAATCCTAACCCAACTCTAAACTTTAAAGTTACTTTAAAGAAGGAGTCACACACTAAGCATAGCAATTTTACTCTAAAAAAAAAATGGCCAATCAAATTTTTATTCAACCTTATAGAATTAAAGAACTAGAATCGAATTGATATTTCTGTTTCATATTTCATAAATGAAAGGACCAGTTAATAAATGAAAAAACCAATTTGTTTCTATTGCTAGACACTAGTCGAAACCAGAATGGCAAAAACAAATAAAGAACAAAGGTCATTAGTCCTCTCTACAAATTCCGCATTTTTAACGCCTAATATCCATAGATAGTTCGAATTGTTAAATTTCAAATGATCAATTTTAGCACCAAATTGTTTGTAAGAGGAGGCCCTCCCTTCTCTGATCCATTCGACACGTGCCAATTTCTTTTCCGTCGATACGCCTCGCTATTTGCACTTGAATTCCTTTTGTGTGCATTTATTCAGTTAATTCAATCACCTTTCTCATTGCATTTCGAAATGAAAATATATTTTTCAATTGTAAAGCTATATATTCTGCAAGAATTAGATTTTTTGTTTTCTCTTGCGATCATCTTTCATTTATCCACATCCCCTTATTGTGTTTTACAACTCATAATTAGATTTTTTATGTTATGGGAGAAATTTCATTTGCTACAAGTATATGATCGATCCAGTCGTATAGTGACTATTTCTTGGGATCTCAAAAATACGAAGCAATAAGTTGGTTTTTTTATATTATATATACTTATTAAGTTTAGAGAGGGGTTCAATAATCTATGAAATCCTAACCCAACTCTAAACTTTAAAGTTACTTTAAAGAAGGAGTCACACACTAAGCATATCAATTTTACTCTGAAAAAAAATGGTCAATCAAATTTTTATTCAACCTTATAGAATTAAAGAGCTAGAATCGAATTGCTATCTTTGTTTCATATTTCATAAATGAAAGAACCAGTTAATAAATGAAAAACCAAATTTGTTTCTATTGCTAGACACTTGTCTGAACCAGAATGGCAAAACAAATAAAGAAAGGTCCATTAGTCCTCATCTACAAATATCCGAATTTTAACGCCTAATACTCCATAGATAGTTCGAATTGTAAATTTCAATGATCAATTTTAGCACAAATTGTTTGTAGAGGAGCACTCCCTTCTCTGATCCATTCGACACGCGCAATTTCTTTTCCGTCGATACGCCTCGCTATTTGCACTTGAATTCCTTTTGTGTGCATTTATTCAGTTAATTCAATCGCCTTTCTAATTGCCTATCGAAATGGAACTATATTTTTAAATTGTAAAGCTATATCTTCTGCAAGAATTACATTTTCTGTTTTCTCTTTCGATCATCCTTCATTTATCCACATCCCCTTATTGTGTTTTACAACTCATAATTAGATTTTTTATGTTATGGGAGAAATTTCTTTGCTACAAGTATACGATCGATCCAGTCGTATCGTGACTATTTCTTGGGATCTCAAAAATACGAAGCAATAAGTTGGTTTTTTTATATTATATATAGTTATTAAGTGTAGAGTGCGGTTCAATAATCTATGAAATCCTAACCCAACTCTAAACTTTAAAGTTACTTTAAAGAAGGAGTCCCACACTAAGCATAGCAATTTTACTCTAAAAAAAAATGGTCAATCAAATTTTTATTCAACCTTATAGAATTAAAGAACAAGAATCCAATTGCTATTTTTGTGTCATATTTCATAAATGAAAGAACCAGTTAATAAATGAAAGAACAAATTTGTTTCTATTGCTAGACACTAGTCAGAACCAGAATGGCAAAACAAATAAAGAAAAGTCCATTAGTCCTCATCTACAAATATCCAAATTTTAACGCCTAATACTCCATAGATAGTTCGAATTGTAAATTTCAATGATCAATTTTAGCGCAAATTGTTTGTAGAGGAGCCCTCCCTTCTCTGATCCATTCGACACGTGCAATTTCTTTTCCGTCGATACGCCTTGCTATTTGCACTTGAATTCCTTTTGTGTGCATTTATTCAGTTACTTCAATCGCCTTTCTCATTGCCTTTCGAAATGAAACTATATTTTTAAATTGTAAAGTTATATATTCTGCAAGAATTAGATTTTCTATTTTCTCTTTCGATCATCTTTCATTTATCCACATCCCCTTATTCTATTTTACAACTCATAATTATATTTTTTATGTTATGGGAGAAATTTCATTTGCTACAAGTATATGATCGATCCAGTCGTATAGTGACTATTTCTTGGGATCTCAAAAATACGAAGCAATTAGTTGGTTTTTTTATATTATATATAGTTATTAAGTTTAGAGTGGGGTTCAATAATCTATGAAATCCTACCCCAACTCTAAACTTTAAAGTTACTTTAAAGAAGGAGTCACACACTAAGCATAGCAATTTTACTCTAAAAAAAAATGGTCAATCAAATTTTTATTCAACCATATAGAATTAAAGAACTAGAATCCAATTGCTATTTTTGTTTCATATTTCATAAATGAAAGAACCAGTTAATAAATGAAAAAACAAATTTGTTTCTATTGCTAGACACTAGTCTGAACCAGAATGGCAAAACAAATAAAGAAAGGTCCATTAGTCCTCATCTACAAATATCCGAATTTTAACGCCTACTACTCCATAGATAGTTCGAATTGTAAATTTCAATGATCAATTTTAGCACAAATTGTTTGTAGAGGAGCCCTCCCTTCTCTGATCCATTCGACATGTGCAATTTCTTTTCCGTCGATACGCCTTGCTATTTGTACTTGAATTCCTTTTGTGTGCATTTATTCAGTTAATTCAATCGCCTTTTTCATTGCCTTTCGAAATGAAACTATATTTTTAAATTGTCAAGCTATATATTCTGCAAGAATTAGATTTTTTATTTTCTCTTTCAATCATCTTTCATTTTTCCACATCCCCTTATTGTGTTTTACAACTCATAATTAGATTCTTTATGTTATGGGAGAAATTTCATTTGCTACAAGTATATGATCGATCCAGTCGTATAGTGACTATTTCTTGGGATCTCAGAAATACGAAGCAATACGTTGGTTTTTTTATATTATATATAGTTATTAAGTTTAGAGTGGGGTTCAATAATCTATGAAATCCTAACCCAACTCTAAACTTTAAAGTTACTTTAAAGAAGGAGTCACACACTAAGCATAGCAATTTTACTCTGAAAAGAAATGGTCAATCAAATTTTTATTCAACCTTATAGAATTAAAGAGCTAGAATCGAATTGCTATTTTTGTTTCATATTTCATAAATGAAAGGACCAGTTAATAAATGAAAGAACAAATTTGTTTCTATTGCTAGACACTAGTCAGAACCAGAATGGCGAAACAAATAAAGAAAGGTCCATTAGTCCTCATCTACAAATATCCGAATTTTAACGCCTAATACTCCATAGATAGTTCGAATTGTAAATTTAAATGATCAATTTTAGCACAAATAATTTGTAGAGGATCCCTCCCTTCTCTGATCCATTCGACACGTGCAATTTCTTTTCCGTCGATACGCCTTGCTATTTGCACTTGAATTTGTTTTGTATGCACTTATTCAGTTAATTCAATCGCCTTTCTCATTGCCTTTCGAAATGAAACTATATTTTTAAATTGTAAAGCTATATATTCTGCAAGAATTAGATTTTCTGTTTTCTCTTTCGATCATTTTTCATTTATCCGCATCCCCTTATTCTATTTTACAACTCATAATTAGATTTTTTATGTTATGGGAGAAATTTCATTTGCTACAAGTATATGATCGATCCAGTCGTATAGTGACTATTTCTTGGGATCTCAAAAATACGCAGCAATAAGTTGGTTTTTTTATATTATATCTAGTTATTAAGTTTAGAGTGGGGTTCAATAATATATGAAATCCTAACCAAACTCTAACTTTAAACGTTACTTTAAAGAAGGAGTCACACACTAAGCCAGAGCAATTTTTTTCCTCTAAAAAAGATGGGCAAT
>RXID01018104.1:0-11946 GCA_005019695.1 Trichopus zeylanicus subsp. travancoricus | reverse complement strand
ATCGAATAAGGTATACACTTTGACTTTTGTGTGCTAGAACATTGGCTTGTAAACATAAAAGTACAGCACATGCTTTTTTGCAAAGATTTGGTTCGAGATTATTGGAAGAATTCTTTATAAAAGAAGAACAAATTCTTTCTTTACTCTTACCAAAACGCCCTTTTCAATTACATACAGGACGGATTTGGTATTTTCAATTACATACGGAACTCATCTTATGATGCAGAAATGGAGATCATACTTTGTCAATTTTTGGCAAGATTATTTTCAATTTTGCTCTCAACCGCATAGGGTTCATATAAACCAATTATTAAATTATTCTCTCTAGTTTGTGGGTTATCTTTTAAGTGTACTAATAAGTCTTTTGTTGGTAAGGAATTAAATGCTAGAAAATGCATTTTTAATAGATACTCTTACTAAGAAACTCGATACTATGATCTCAGTTATTCCTCTTATTCGATCATTGTCCAAGTGAAATTTTGTACTGTATCTGGGCATCCTGTTAGCAAGCCAATCTAGTCCGAGTTATCATATTTGGATATTAGTCATCGATTTAGTGGGATATGGAGAAATATTTCTCGTTACCGTAGTGGATCCTCAAAAAGTAGAGTTTGTTTCGAATAAGGTATACACTTTGACATTTGTGTGCTAGAACTTTGGCTCGTAAACATAAAAGAACAGCACCTGCTTTTTTGCAAAGATTTGGCTCGACGTTATTGGAAGAATTCTTGACAAAAGAAGAACAAATTCTTTCTTTAATCTTACCAAAACCCCTTTTTTAATTACATACAGGACAGATTTGTTTTTTTCAATTGCATACGGAACTCATCTTATCATGAAGAAATGGAGATCTTACTTTGTCAATTTTTGGCAATATTATTTTCAATTTTGCTCTCAACCGCATAGGATTCATATAAACCAATTGTTAAATTATTCTTTCTACTATGTGGGTTATCTTTTAAGTGTACTAATAAGTCTTTTGGTGGTAAGGAATTAAATGCTAGCAAATGCATTTTTAATAGATTCTCTTACTAAGAAATTGGATACTATGATCTCAGTTATTCCTCTTATTCGATCATTGTCCACGTGAAATTTTGTACTGTATCTGGGCATCCTGTTAGCCAGCCAATCTGGTCCGATTTATCATATTTGGATATTTTTCGTCAATTTAGTCAGATATGTAGTAATATTTCTCCTTACCATAGTGGATCCTCAAAAATGCAGAGTTTGTATCGAATAAAGTATACACTTCGACTTTTGTGTGCTAGAACTTTGGCTCGTAAACATAAATGGACAGCACGCGCTTTTTTGCAAAGATTAGGTTCGAGATTATTGGAAGAATTCTTTACAAAAGAAGAACAAATTCTTTCTTTAATCTTACCAAAACCACCTTTTTAATTACATACAGGACGGATTAGGTATTTTCAATTGCATACGGAACTCATCTTATGATGAAGAAATGGAGATCTTACTTTGTCAATTTTTGGCAATATTATTTTCAATTTTGCTCTCATCCGCATAGGATTCATATAAACCAATTATTAAATTATTCTTTCTACTTTGTGGGTTATCTTTTAAGTGTACTAATAAGTCTTTTCGTGGTATGGAATTAAATGCTAGAAAATGCATTTTTAATAGATTCTCTTACTAAGAAATTGGATACTATGATCTAAGTGAAATTTTGTACTGTATCTTGGCATCCTGCTAGCAAGGCTATCTTGTCCGATTTATCATATTTGGATATTATTCATCGATTTAGTCAGATATGTAGTAATATTTTTCCGTGCCATAGTGGATCCTCCAAAATGCAGAGTTTGTATAGAATAAAGTATAAACTTCGACTTTTGTGTGCTAGAACCTTGGCTCGTAAACATGAAAGTACCGCACGTGCATTTTTGCAAGGATTAGGTTCGAGATTCTTGGAAGAATTCTTTACAAAAGAAGATCAAATTCTTTCTTTAATCTTACCAAAACCCCCTTTTCAATCACATACAGGACGGATTTGGTATTTTCAATTGCATACGGAACTCATCTTATGATGAAGAAATGGAGATCTTTCTTTGTCAATTTTTGGCAATATTATTTTCAATTTTGCTCTCTACCGAATAGGATTCATATAAACCAATTATTAAATTATTCTCTCTATTTTGTGGGTTATCTTTTAAGTGTACTAATAAGTCTTTTGGTGGTAAGGAATTAAATGCTAGAAAATGCATTTTTAATAGATACTCTTACTAAGAAACTCGATACTATGATCTCAGTTATTCCTCTTATTCGATCATTATCCAAGTGAAATTTTGTACTGTATCTGGGCATCCTGTTAGCAAGCCAATCTGGTCCGATTTATCATATTTGGATATTATTCATCGATTTAATCAGATATGCAGAAATATTTCTCGTTACCATAGTGGATCCTCAAAAAGCAGAGTTTGTATCGAATAAGGTATACACTTTGACTTTTGTGTGCTAGAACTTTGGCTCGTAAACATAAAAGTACAGCACGTGCTTTTCTGCAAAGATTAGTTTTGAGATTATTGGAAGAATTCTTTACAAAAGAAGAACAAATTCTTTCTTCAATCTCACCAAAATCACCTTCTTAATTACATACAGGACGGATTTGGTATTTTCAATTGCATACGGAACTCATCTTATGATGAAGAAATGGAGATCTTACTTTGACAATTTTTGCAATATTATTTTCAATTTTTCTCTCAACCGCATAGGATTCATATAAACCAATTATTAAGCTATTCTTTCTATTTTCTGGGTTATCTTCTAAGTGTACTAATAATTCTTTTGTTGGTAAGGAATTAAATGCTAGAAAATGCATTTTTAAAAGATGCTCTTACTAAGAAAATCGATACTATTATCTCAGTTATTCCACTTATTCGATCATTGTCCAAGTGAAATTTTGTACTTTATTTCGGCATCCTATTAGGAAGCCAATCTGGTCCGATTTACCATATTTGGATATTATTCATCGATTTAGTCATATATGTAGAAATATTTCTCATTACCATAGTGGATCCTCAAAAAAGCAGAGTCTGTATCTAATAGAGTATACAGTTCGACATTTGTGCGCTAGAACTTTGGCTCGTAAACATAAAATTACAGCACGTGCTTTTTTGCAAAGATTAGGTTTGAAATTATTTGAATAATTCCTTACAAAAGAAGAATAAATTCTTTCCTTAATCTTACCAAAACCCCCTTTTCAATTACATACAGGACGGATTTGGTATTTTCAATTGCATACGGAACTCATCTTATGATGAAGAAATGGAGATCTTACTTTGTCAATTTTTGGCAATATTATATTCAATTTTGCTCTCAACCGCATAGGGTTCAAATAAACCAATTATTAAATTATTCTTTTTCTTTTCTGGGTTATCTTTTAAGTGTACTAATAAGTCTTTTGGTGGTAAGGAATTAAATGCTAGAAAATGCATTTTTGATAGATACTCTTACTAAGAAACTCGATACTATGATCTCAGTTATTCCTCTTATTCGATCATTGTCCAAGTGAAATTTTGTACTGTATCTGGGCATCCTGTTAGCAAGCCAATCTGGTCCGATTTATCATATTTGGATATTATTCATGGATTTAGTCAGATATGTAGAAATATCTCTCGTTACCATAATGGATCCTCAAAAAAGCAGAGTTTGTATCGAATAAGGTATACACTTGGACTTTTGTGTGCTAGAACCTTGGCTCGTAAACATAAAACTACAGCACGTGCTTTTTTGCAAAGATTAGGTTCGAGATTATTGGAAGAATTCTTTACAAAAGAAGAACAAATTCTTTCATTAATCTTGCCCAAACCCCCTTTTCAATTACATACAGGACGGAATTGGTATTTTCAATTGCATACGGAACTCATCTTATGATGAAGAAATGGAGATCTTACTTTGTCAATTTTTGGCAATATTATTTTCAATTTTGCTCTCAACCGCATAGGATTCATATAAACCAATTATTAAGTTATTCTTTCTATTTTCTGGGTTATCTTCTAAGTGTACTAATAAGCCTATTGTTGGTAAGGAATTAAATGCTTGAAAATGCATTTTTCATAGATACTCTTACTAAGAAAATCGATACTATTATCTCAGTTATTCCACTTATTCGACCATTGTCCGAGTGAAATTTTGTACTGTATTTGGGCATCCTATTAGGAAGCCAATCTGGTCCGATTTACCATATTTGGATATTATTCATCGATTTAGTCAGATATGTAGAATTATTTCCCATTACCATAGTGGATCCTCAAAAAAACAGAGTCTGTACCGAATAGAGTATACACTTCGACTTTTGGGTGCGTGAACTTTGGCTCGTAAACATAAAATTACAGCACGTGCTTTTTTGCAAAGATTAGGTTTGAAATTATTCGAAGAATTCTTTACAAAAGAAGAACAAATTCTTTCTTTAATCTTACCAAAACTGCATTTCCAATTACATACAGGATGGATTTGGTATTTTCAATTGCATAACAAACTCATCTTATGATGAAGAAATGGAGATCTTACTTTGTCAATTTTTGGCAATATTATTTTCAATTTTGGTCTCAACCGCATATGATTCATATAAATCAATTATTAAATTATTCTTTCTATTTTCTGGGTTATCTTTTAAGTGTACTAATAAGTCTTTCGGTGGTAAGGAATTAAATGCTAGAAAATGCATTTTTAATAGATACTCTTACTAAGAAATTCGATACTATGATCTCAGTTATTCCTCTTATTCGATCATTGTCCAAGTGAAATTTTGTACTGTATCTAGGAATCCTATTAGTGAGCCAATCTGGTCCGATTTATCATATTTGGATATTATTCATCGATTTAGTCAGATATGTAGAAATATTTCTCATTACCATAGTGGATCCTCAAAAAAGCAGAGTCTGTATCTAATAGAGTATACACTTCGACTTTTGTGTGCTAGAACTTTGGCTCGTAAACATAAAAGTGCAGCACGTGCTTTTTTGCAAAGATTAGGTTCGACATTATTCGAAGAACTCTTTACAAAAGAAGAACAAATTCTTTCTTTAATCTTACCAAAACCCCCTTTTCAATTACATATAGGACGGATTTGGTATTTTCAATTGCATACGGAACTCATCTTATGATGAAGAAATGGAGATCTTACTTTGTCAATTTTTGGCAATATTATTTTCAATTTTGCTCTCAATCGCATAGGATTCTTATAAACCAATTATTAAATCATTCTTTCTATTTTGTGGGTTATCTTTTCAGTGTACTAATAAGTCTTTGGTGGTAAGGAATTAAATGCTAGAAAATGCATTTTTAACAAATACTCTTACTTAGAAACTCGATACTATGATCTCAGTTATTCCTCTTATTCGATCATTGTCCAAGTGAAATTTCGTACTGTATCTTGGCATCCTGTTAGCAAGCCAATTTGATCCGATTTATTATTTTTGGATATTATTCATCGATTTAGTCCAATATGTAGAAATATTTCTCGTTACCATAGTAGATCCTCAAAAAAGCAGTGTTTGTATCGAATAAGGTACACACTTCGACTTTTGTGTGCTAGAACTTTGGCTCGTAAACATAAAAGTAGAGCACCTGCTTTTTTGCAAAGATTAGGTTCGAGATTATTGGAAGAATTCTTTACAAAAGAAGAAGAAATTCTTTCTTTAATCTTACCAAAACCCCCTTTTCAATTACATACAGGACGGATTTGGTATTTTCAATTGCATACGGAACTCATCTTATGATGAAGAAATGGTGATCTTACTTTGTCAATTTTTGGCAATATTATTTTCAATTTTGCTCTCCACCGCATAGGATTCATATAAACCAATTATTAAATTATTCTTTCTATTTTGTGGGTGATCTTTTAAGTGTACTAATAAGTCTTTTGGTGGTAAGGAATTAAATGCTAGAAAATGCAATTTTAATAGATAGTCTTACTAAGAAACTCGATACTATGATCTCAGTTATTCCTCTCATTCGATCATTGTCCAAGTGAAATTTTGTACTGTATCTTGGCATCCTGTTAGCAAGCCAATCTGGTCTGATTTATCATATTTGGATATTATTCATCGATTTAGTCAGATATGTAGTAATTTTCCTCGTTAGCATAGTGGATGCTCAAAAAAGCAGAGTTTGTATCGAATAAGGTATACACTTTGACTTTTGTGTGCTAGAACATTGGCTTGTAAACATAAAAGTACAGCAAATGCTTTTTTGCAAAGATTAGGTTCGAGACTATTGGAAGAATTCTTTATAAAAGAAGAACAAATTCTTTCTTCAATCTCACCAAAACGCCCTTTTCAATTACATACAGGACGGATTTGGTATTTTCAATTACATACGGAACTCATCTTCTGATGCAGAAATGGAGATCTTACTTTGTCAATTTTTGGCAAGATTATTTTCAATTTTGCTCTCAACCGCATAGGGTTCATATAAACCAATTATTAAATTATTCTTTCTAGTTTGTGGGTTATCTTTTAAGTGTACTAATAAGTCTTTTGTTGGTAAGGAATTAAATGCTAGAAAATGCATTTTTAATAGATACTCTTACTAAGAAACTCACTACTATGATCTCAGTTATTCCTCTTATTCGATCATTGTCCAAGTGAAATTTTGTACTGTATCTGGGCATCCTGTTAGCAAGCCAATCTGGTCCGATTTATCATATTTGGATATTAGTCATCGATTTAGTGGGATATGTAGAAATATTTCTCGTTACCGTAGTGGATCCTGAAAAAGCAGAGTTTGTATCGAATAAGGTATACACTTTGGCATTTGTGTGCTAGAACTTTGGCTCGTAAACAAAAAAGAACAGCACCTGCTTTTTTGCAAAGATTTGGTTCGACATTATTGGAAGAATTCTTGACAAAAGAAGAACAAATTCTTTCTTTAATCTTACCAAAACCCCTTTTTTAATTACATACAGGACAAATTTGGTTTTTTCAATTGCATACAGAACTCATCTTATAATGAAGAAATGGAGATCTTACTTTGTCAATTTTTGGCAATATTATTTTCAATTTTCCTCTCAACCGCATAGGATTCATATAAACCAATTATTAAATTATTCTTTCTACTTTGTGGGTTATCTTTTAAGTGTACTAATAAGTCTTTTGGTGGTAAGGAATTAAATGCTAGCAAATGCATTTTTAATAGATTCTCTTACTAAGAAATTGGATACTATGATCTCAGTTATTCCTCTTATTCGATCATTGTCCACGTGAAATTTTGTACTGTATCTGGGCATCCTGTTAGCCAGCCAATATGGTCCGATTTATCATATTTGGATATTTTTCGTCGATTTAGTCAGATATGTTGTAATATTTCTCCTTACCATAGTGGATCCTCAAAAATGCAGAGTTTGTATCGAATAAAGTATACACTTCGACTTTTGTGTGCTAGAACTTTGGCTCGTAAACATAAATGGACAGCACGCGCTTTTTTGCAAAGATTAGGTTCGAGATTATTGGAAGAATTCTTTACAAAAGAAGAACAAATTCTTTCTTTAATCTTACCAAAACCACCTTTTTAATTACATACAGGACGGATTAGGTATTTTCAATTGCATACGGAACTCATCTTATGATGAAGAAATGGAGATCTTACTTTGTCAATTTTTGGCAATATTATTTTCAATTTTGCTCTCAACCGCATAGGATTCATGTAAACCAATGATTAAATTATTCTTTCTATTTTCTGGGTTATCTGCTAAGGGTACTAATAAGTCTTTTGTTGGTAAGGAATTAAATGCTAGAAAATGCATTTTTAATAGATACTCTTACTAAGAAACTCGATACTATTATCTCAGTTATTCCAATTATTCGATCATTGTCCAAGTGAAATTTTGTACTGTATCTGGGCATCCGATTAGAAAGCCAATCTGCTTTGATTTACCACATTTGGATATTATTCATCGATTTAGTCAGATATGTAGAAATATTTCTCATTACCATAGTGGATCCTCAAAAAAGCAGAGTCTGTATCTAATAGAGTATACACTTCGACTTTTGTGTGCTAGAACTTTGGCTCGTAAACATAAAAGTGCAGCACGTGCTTTTTTGCAAAGATTAGGTTCGACATTATTCGAAGAACTCTTTACAAAAGAAGAACAAATTCTTTCATTAATCTTACCAAAACCCCCATTTTAATTACATATAGGATGGATTTGGTATTTTCAATTGCATACGGAACTCATCTTATGATGAAGAAATGGAGATCTGACTTTGTCAATTTTTGGCAATATTATTTTCAATTTTGCTCTCAACCGCATAGGATTCATATAAACCAATGATTAAATTATTCTTTCTATTTTTGTGGGTTATCTGCTAAGTGTACTAATAAGTCTTTTGTTGGTAAGGAATTAAATGCTAGAAAATGCATTTTTAATAGATACTCTTACTAAGAAACCCGATACGATTATCTCAGTTATTCCACTTATTGATCATTGTCCAAGTGAAATTTTGTACTGTATCTAGGCATCCTATTAGAAAGCCAATCTGGTCCGATTTACCATATTTGGATATTATTCATCGATTTAGTCAGATATGTAGAAATATTTCTCATTACCATAGTGGATACTCAAAAAAGCAGAGTCTGTATCGAATAGAGTATACACTTCGACTTTTGTGTGCTAGAACTTTGGCTCGTAAACATAAAAGTGCAGCACGTGCTTTTTTGCAAAGATTAGGTTCGACATTATTCGAAGAACTCTTTACAAAAGAAGAACAAATTCTTTCTTTAATCTTACCAAAACCCCCTTTCAATTACATATAGGACGGATTTGGTATTTTCAATTGCATACGGAACTCATCTTATGATGAAGAAATGGAGATCTTACTTTGTCAATTTTTGGCAATATTATTTTCAATTTTGCTCTCAATCGCATAGGATTCATATAAACCAATTATTAAATTATTCTTTCTATTTTGTGGGTTATCTTTTAAGTGTACTAATAAGTCTTTGGTGGTAAGGAATTAAATGCTAGAAAATGCATTTTTAACAGATACTCTTACTAAGAAACTCGATACTATGATCTCAGTTATTCCTGTTATTCGATCATTATCCAAGTGAAATTTTGTACTGTATCATGGCATCCTGTTAGCAAGCCAATCTGGTCTGATTTATCATATTTGGATATTTTTCATCGATTTAGTCAACTATGTAGAAATATTTCTCGTTACCATAGTAGATCCTCAAAAAAGGAGTGTTTGTATCGAATAAGGTACACACTTCGACTTTTGTGTGCTAGAACCTTGGCTCGTAAACATAAAATATAGCACCTGCTTTTTTGCAAAGATTAGGTTCGAGATTATTGGAAGAATTCATTACAAAAGAAGAAGAAATTCTTTCTTTAATCTTACCAAAACCCCCTTTTCAATTACATACAGGACGGATTTGGTATTTTCAATTGCATATGGAACTCAACTTATGATGAAGATATGGACATCTTACTTTGTCAATTTTTGGCAATATGATTTTCAATTTTGCTCTCAACCGCATAGGATTCATATAAACCAATTATTAAATTATTCTTTCTATTTTGTGGGTTATCTTTTAAGTGTACTAATAAGTCTTTTGGTGGTAAGGAATTAAATGCTAGAAAATGCATTTTTAATAGATACTCTTACTACGAAACTCGATACTATGATCTCAGTTATTCATCTTATTCGATCATTGTCCAAGTGAAATTTTGTACTGTATCTTGGCATCCTGTTAGCAAGCCAATCTGGTCCGATTTATCATATTTGGATATCATTCATTGATTTAGTCAGATATGTAGTAATTTTCCTCGTTACCATAGTGGATGCTCAAAAAAGCAGAGTTTGTATCGAATAAGATATACACTTTGAATTTTGTGTGCTAGAACATTGGCTTGTAAACATAAAAGTACAGCACATGCTTTTTTGCAAAGATTAGGTTCGAGATTATTGGAAGAATTCTTTATAAAAGAAGAACAAATTCTTTCTTTAATCTTACCAAAACCCCCTTTTCAATTACATACAGGACGGATTTGGTATTTTCAATTACATACGGAACTCATCTTATGATGCAGAAATGGAGATCTTACTTTGTCAATTTTTGGCAAGATTATTTCAATTTTGCTCTCAACCGCATAGGGTTCATATAAACCAATTATTAAATTATTCTTCCTAGTTTGTTGGTTATCTTTTAAGTGTACTAATAAGTCTTTTGTTGGTAAGGAATTAAATGCTAGAAAATGAATTTTTAATAGATACTCTGACTAAGAAACTCAATACTATGATCTCAGTTATTCCTCTTATTCGATCATTGTCAAAGTGAAATTTTGTACTGTATCTGGGCATCCTGTTAGCAAGCCAATCTGGTCCGATTTATCATATTTGGATATTAGTCATCGATTTAGTAGGATATGTAGAAATATTTCTCGTTACCGTAGTGGATCCTCAAAAAGCAGAGTTTGTATCGAATAAGGTATACACTTTGACATTTGTGTGCTAGAACTTTGGCTCGAAAACATAAAAGAACAGCACCTGCTTTTTTGCAAAGATTTGGTTCGACATTATTGGAAGAATTCTTGACAAAAAAAGAACAAATTCTTTCTTTAATCTTACCAAAACCCCCTTTTTAATTACATACAGGACAGATTTGGTTTTTTCAATTGCATACGGAACTCATCTTATGATGAAGAAATGGAGATCTTACTTTGTCAATTTTTGGCAATATTATTTTCAATTTTGCTCTCAACCGCATAGGATTGTATAAACCAATTATTAAATTATTCTTTCTATTTTGTGGGTTATCTTTTAAGTGTACTAATAAGTCTTTTGGTGGTAAGGAATTAAATGCTAGAAAATGCATTTTTAATAGATTCTCTTACTAAGAAATTGGATACTATGATCTCAGTTATTCCTCTTATTCGATCATTGTCCACGTGAAATTTTGTACTGTATCTGGGCAACCTGTTAGCAAGCCAATCTGGTCTGATTTATCATATTTGGATATTATTCATCGATTTAGTCCAATATGTAGAAATATTTCTCATTACCATAGTGGATCCTTAAAAAAGCAGAGTCTGTATCGAATAGAGCATACACTTCGACTTTTGTGTGCTAGAACTTTGGCTCATAAACATAAATGGACAGCACGTTCTTTTTTGCAAAGATTAGGTTCGACATTATTCGAAGAACTCTTTACAAAAGAAGAACAAATTCTTTCTTTAATCTTACCAAAACCCCCATTTTAATTACATATAGGATGGATTTGGTATTTTCAATTGCATACGGAACTCATCTTATGATGAAGAAATGGAGATCTTACTTTGTCAATTTTTCGCAATATTATTCTCAATTTTGCTCTCAACCGCATAGGATTCATACAAACCAATGATTAAATTATTCTTTCTATTTCCGGGGTTATCTGCTAAGGGTACTAATAAGTCTTTTGTTGGTAAGGAATTAAGTGCTAGAAAATGCATTTTTAATAGATACTCTTACTAAGAAACTCGATACTATTATCTCAGTTAATCCAGTTATTCGATCATTGTCCAAGTGAAATTTTGTACTGTATCTGGGCATCCTATTAGAAAGCCAATCTGGTCCGATTTACCCTATTTGGATATTATTCATCGATTTAGTCAGATATGTAGAAATATTTCTCATTACCACAGTGGATCCTCAAAAAAGCAGAGTCTGTATCGAATAGAGTATACACTTCGACTTTTGTGTGCTAGAACTTTGGCTCGTAAACATAAAAGTGCAGCACCTGCTTTTTTGCAAAGATTAGGTTCGACATTATTCGAAGAACTCTTTACAAATGAAGAACAAATTCTTTCTTTAATCTTACCAAAACCCCCATTTTAGTTACATATAGGATGGATTTGGTATTTTCAATTGCATACGGAACTCATCTTATGATGAAGAAATGGAGATCTTACTTTGTCAATTTTTGGCAATATTATTTTCAATTTTTCTCTCA
>RXID01018103.1:0-19037 GCA_005019695.1 Trichopus zeylanicus subsp. travancoricus | reverse complement strand
AGTAAACAACTAAGATGACAAAGTTCTTATTCAAGATAAATAAGTTTAATGACAACATAAATTTTATCTTATGACAGAAAAAAATGAAGATGGTTCTTCTTTACTATGGTTTGCAAAAGACATTAGATGATAAAGAAAAAAAATTAGCCAAAATAAATGATAAAGACTGGGAGGAGATAGATTAGAAGATATTAAATTTAATTATTCTAATCTTGACTGATGATATTTTATACAATGTCATTGATGAAGAAATAATGGTAGATATCTATACAAAACTTGAAAAGTTATATATATATTAAAAATCCTCACGAACAAGTTCTATTTGAAACAATAGTTATATAGACTGTCTATGACCGAAGGTATAATTGTGTTGCATTACATGAATATTTTCAATAAGATTATTAATAATTTGCTAAAAGTTAATGTGAAGCTTAAAAAGGACGATAAGATGCTGATTTTTCTAATGACTTTTCTGCTTCGTACGATTATATTATAATCATAATTTTTTATGATAAAAAACTCTTAAAAAGGATGATGTGACAACTAGTCTCTTTTCTAATGAGAAAAGAAGAAACTTCAATATCGATATTGAGGTTGGTAAAACATTGGTGATTCACAGAAGAGAAATATCGAAAGAACATGGAGAACATAAACAATTCAAATCAAATTTAAAAACAAAGATATACTATTATTCATGTAAAAAATATGACAACATCAGGCGGCATTTCTCAGAATGTGGAAAGATATAGTCTTCTAATATAGTAAAAACAGTAACAGATAGTATTTTCAAAAATAATGTAGATGAAGACATTTTTGTGGTACTCACAAAAATCGATACTTCTACTAAGTGAATTTAGAATTTGATAGTTCTTACTATATTTATTTTAGAAAAAATTGGTTTACTTCTTATGAGGAGAATAAGAAAAGAGATATTGTTCAATTGGGTGATAATTCGACCTATGAGATCACTGGTGTGAAAATAGTTTAAATCTAAATATTTAATAAAACAATTTGCACTCTTACTTCGTGAGACATATCACTAAAATACAGAATAATCTAATTTTACTTGGTGTATTGTACTCAAAAAATTATAATTATTCAGCGAGAAATAGAATCATAAAGGTAACATGTAGTATTAGAATGCTGATAAAAGGAGAGAAGTATAAAAATATTTACTGATTAGTAGAGAATATCATTGTAAATGGAGTTCCAATGATTTCAATAGCAAAGAGGAAATATGATATTCATAGTGATTCGACAGAAAATTTATGTTCTTTCTAAATTATTTTTGCCATGGCAGCAGATACAGGTCTTCTAAAAAGCTTCCAAAAGTATAAGCCTATATGCATGAAGAGCGAATTTGAGGTTGGATCGAGCTCACATCTTGCGATTAGCTAAATAAACTAGTGGCATAAGGGAAAGAGCTGAATGAAAGACAATAGATGCAGTTTTGTGATAGTGGCATATACAAGTTTAAGTCAAGATGGAGATTATTGAGTTTGGATGTTTCAAACTCAGATTGAAGTCTAAGTTAAATTAGAAATCTAAAGTTGTATTTGGACTTATATCTAATTTTAAATACTTATTATGCAAAATTAGGCATTATAATTAAAGTAGAACCCATAGTTAATAAAAATTTATAAATGTTATAGTAATACACAAAATCTAGGTATGGTGTAGTGTTGATGTGAAACTAGAGAGAAATAGAAAGAGAGGAATAGAGAGAATAGAGAAAAGAGAAAGTGTCGGCTATCGTATGTGGGTTTTTATAGTGTTTTTCGGTGATTCTCATGGTGGTTCCTCATTATGTTCTCTTGAAAATTCTCTCTAAATGTGGAGGCATCACAAAAATTTGATAAAGAATTTAGTTAGAAAAGAAAAAATAGAGTCATTTTTGTAAATTCTTATAAAATCTTTTGATAGTAGATTTTTCGCTCCCCCCGTAAAAGTAACCCAATTTTAGGTAAACCATATATATCGTTGTGTCTATTCTTGTTATTTTTCTTTTTTTTTTGTATTACGTCTCATTTCTTATTTTGTTTGAAAATAAAGTAATTCGTAAACTTTTCGATATGAATCATAACATCTATATATAAATGCAAGTTCTTATTACTTCTCTAGTTCATAGTTAGCATAGCATATAAGAGCAAGAAGGAGAGAAAATATCAACTCAATCCAGTCCAACCTCTTTATTCCTATTTCTCTCCTTATCTTGCTGCTAAACTTCCCTTCTTCATGTTGTTTAGACCAAATCAGAACATTAAAAAAATCAGATAGCACTAAAGATATACTGGTTAAGAAGTGATGTGGAGGGTGGAAATATTGACTTTTGTGCAATCCAAACAAGGTTCAAGTAGGGGTTGAACAGGCTCCACCCTCACTCAAACTTCAAGCCTCTCCCAAATGTAAATATCTCATAACCCTTATCACTTCAATAAATGTCATGATAGAAGCCAGTGATATGCACGATATCCTCCTTCCTTTGCACTTGAGGGAGACCCAACTCAAAACCCTAAACACAAATCTTAGAATGACTTCAAAAACAAACTTATCATGGAAAATAAAAATAAAAATTCGCTAGTTGACACAAGAGAGTTATCATCCTATAAATGTTAGAAGTTCAAAAGATAAATTTAATTAATATGGTTACTAATTTTCATTTATTAGTATTCAATTAGAACGAATGATATATTCAATAGTAAAAGTAGACCTAATAGGATACAAGTTTAGTTCTCTTTTTTTTTTAAGAAAAATAAGTTTGATAAAATAATAGATTAGAGGGTTTCAGAGTACTAAAGATAAAAAATTCAAAAGAATCGTGATATGATTTAATGAGATAGGCATGGGAGAATGCGAATAATGTTGATGCTTTGCATATACATTACTCCAACGTATAATTGGAAAGATAAATTATTAGTTAATAGAAATTATCCATTAAAAAGATATTTGGTTTTTTATCATGAAGGTGAATTTTTTTGAACTCTTCTAATTTAGTAATATAATTCATTACTCAAAAAGTCTGTTGAGCAATATTCTATTCCTAAAGATGGATTTCTAGATGGAGCTTGTTGCATCTTTGTGTCACCTCCGAAGTTGATCATTGTACACTCCTTCTAGGACCAATCTTAATAAAAGAAATAAGAGTGATACTAAAAAAATTAAGAGATTTGTTAGATAATATAAAAATAAGTAAGAAAGCTTGTTCAAATAATTGTGAAATGGCTTTGAAACTCAACATAAATATCACTTAGCCAGTTGAGACTTGATTTGCACAAATAGAAAAAATGGTGGATTGTGACACAACTATCTTTAACCAATTTCTTCTCTTAAAATGGTGGTAGAAGCTATTTAAGAATCAAAACTACCCAGGAAAATAGATTGTGTTGAGAAACTATTACAAAGATAAATTACCGATACTCCAAATACATTATGATCCTAGCTCTTGTTCCAGCTTTTAGAAGGGTATTTTGAACGTCAAACATGTATTCATGACAAGTAGTAACTTTGAGGTTAGTGATGGTATGCTTATAAACATTTGGAGAGATAGGTGAATTAATGGATATAGCCCGAAAATGCTTTATCCCAAAGTCTTCAAATTTGCAAAAAATAGTGGAATAGGTGAATTAATGGATATATCCCGAAAGTACTTTATCCCAAAGCCTTTAAATATACAAAAAACAATGGGATTACAATACAAGAATCCACCTTGCAAGGGCCACTATTAATAAGAACACCTCCAAATATTAGGTGCCTGAAAGCACAAATCAAAGACAGGATTCCCACTCTCCTACAGTAGAAAGCAGACAGTGTAACACGAAGATGAGATAAATCCTTTTTAATGAGCTCAAATTACAGATTTCTAATTAAAGGAGGGGTTAAATCCTCCTTTCTTACCATCATATTTGACATCTCCATTGTCCTCTCAAAATCGAAGTATTCAGATGGTTAGTCTTTTATGACAAAATCCTAACTATTGAAAATTTAGAGAAAAAAAATAAAAGGGAGAGAAACACTTATACATGTTTTGTCAAGAGAAAGAGAAAACCATATATCACCTATTCTTTGAGTACAATATCAATAGAGATGTATGACAATACTTCGCTGCAAAGTTGTAAATTTATCACAACCCTAATTCAAACCAAGACTTGTGGTCAAACGAGGAGCAGTTTTTTCAACAGAAAGATAGAAAATTTGATTACACCTTTTTGCTAGCCTTTTTGTGGGTGATATGCCTGGAGAGAACTAAGAGAACCTTCCAAATTAAAGAAAGAAGTATAGACAAAATTATATTGCTTTTGCATTCACGGCTTTATGGTTTTTCTGAAAAATAAAGAAACAAATTAGGGTTATTACATATTGTGTTCTAAGATCTAATGATTGTCTTGTATTGCAGTAGGTTCAAAACCCAAAAGAAGCATATTCAATGCCGAAAGCCACAACTAAACTGGGATAATACTCTTCATAGGAGTCCTGTTATAATGGTGTAAATTTTGTGTCATTTTATCCCTCGCGTTTAGCAAGGTTATAATAGTAAATCTCAATTATTAAAAAAAGCTGCTTGTTCAGATAATACCACCCTTGGATGTGAATTGGAGACCTGTTAGATCTGTACGTAGCTCCCTTCAATCTAATTCATATTTTATTCTTTTTTATCCAATAGATAAAGGGATGGAAACCAGTAACGAATTCGTTAACGATGTGAGAAACTAAGGAGAGCTTATATCTCCTCTCCATTTGCAAAGCAATGTTACAGCAGACCAAACTAAATTACTGTGTTGCTGAAAACAGATGGAAATATTCTCAAGAACAATAAAATCTAAGCCATATCTAAAAAGAAAGAAAGAAGAAGCATAGAGCAAAGTGATGCAGAGATAATGTTTCAAAATTTTTTGTGCAGATAATTATAACATAGTGAAAGTTTTGAATGTGAGATGATGCAGAAAGTGGAGATGTGAAGCTCCTTTCAATCCAAACAAGGATCAAGCTGAGCTGGTGCGGGCTCCTCTCTCATGCAAACCACAAGCCCATCTCAAATTCTAATCCTTCAACTCTGAGCAAAGTGCCATGAGAGGAGCCAGTGTTGTGCATGAGATAGCAGCCTAAATCCATCCCTTCAAGCCCCTTCTTTGGGCCGAAGTGGAGCCCCACCTCAACACCTAAGCTGTGCAAATAAACCACAACCAGTCGAAACATCCAATAAAATTGGAATGACGCCGAGAATATTAAGCATGTAATGTAGTGTCATTTTTTGCTTTGAATTGCTACTGGTTAGTATTGACCTTCATTTAAAACAGAATTGTATATCCATTGATAATGTAAGTTGAAGTCAGGAATTTCAAAACTGTATGTATTGTATTTGCCCACGTATTGAGAGATGTGGAACAAGATGCGCATATTCTTTGGCATTCTACTTGTACTTGCCAAATTCCATAATATTTTCAATGCAAGTCTCTTCTTCGTCTTCATCCATGTGGCCGCCGGATATCCACTTTCGATTTTTGTTTCGTATAAAATTATCTCCTTCAGATATCACAATTTTTTCTGGCTGTTTCTTCCACTTCAAATCCAAAATCGTACTCCTAGATTCTACTCTTCATTCAACAAATTCTACCATTACTATTCATGCGTTCTGGGATGATAAATTGTAACCGGGCTTCTGAAATCTACATCTCTCGTGTTTCTTGAGCTGTAAGTTTTGCAACACTTGTTATTAGAATCAATACCCCGAAAAACATTCTAATTAATTGCACAATTACTTCAGGAAAGAACCCACATATACCTATTGAGGTGGGGCTACGCTTTTGTCCAAAGGAGGGCTTGAAAGGATGAATTTAGGCTGCTATCTCATGGATACCATTGGCTTCTCACATGGTTCTTATAGAGGTTTACAGTAATAAAAACTTGAAATATTAAATAGAATACAGTTTGGGATCGATGGGCTTGTGGTTTGCATGAGAGACGAACCTGCCCCAGCCCAGCTTGAACCTTGTTTGGATGAAGGGAGCTCCACATCTCCACCTTCTTCATGACCTTTCAAAACTTTTTTCTATGCTATAATTTCTACAGTGTCCTTTTTATGGTGATGGTGGCGGAATCATCTGTCAAGCTTTTGTGACAACAATATTATTCACTTTGCTTTATGGTTCTTTTTTGCTTCTTCATAGATTTGGTTTAGTTTATATCCAATTGAGTTAGGGTTTTGAATTCATTTTTTCGCAACTTCTCTTGTCTCATAATCCGAAACTTCTTTTAGAGGAATTATCTGAATGAGTTTTGTAACAATAGTTAACTAGTTGCATATCCCTCTGCTCTAGGGCTTTTCTCTCTTTGCAATGTGATGAGAATCTATATGTGCTTCTTTTTCTTGATGAAACAGTAGTAGACTGAGTTACTTTCTACTGTAACATTTGCATTGCTTAAGCTTTCTTTGGAATCTGACTTAATCAATTTATTACTGGCTTGTGTTTCATTTGTATTGTTGATCAGGAAGGATTTCAATGGCTTTGGAAGCACAATATCTGATCCATCCTTAGATCCTCTGTCGTTTTGGCAGTCGCTTCTCGTGTATTAGTAGAGTGTAGGTTTAAAGACTTCAATTTTGAGGAGGGGCTGAACTCAAAGCATATTGGCAATAAAGACTTCTCACGTGTATGTCAGTTGCATAGTTCCAACAAAGCCCACAGGACGAGCTTGAAGCGTTTTATCCCGTGATCACCAATGGCCTAAAGTAAAAGGTTTGAATTAAAGAAAGAGCAAGACAGATGAGACTTGATATCTGCAAAAGTCTCCCTTGTTATGTGTTTGTGTTATTCGCAAATTCTCTTTTTTATCAACAGAGGAAATTTGCATAAATATTTTGATAATTAGTACGGATCCCTGTGATGCTACATATGCATGTTGAGTTCAACTAAAAATACTTGAAAATATATAGACTGAATCACAACTTGGGAGCATTAATGCTTCTCTCCTACGCCCGTGCTCTTACTCTTTCATCTTAGCATACTTCTCAGTGAGCTTAACTCATTGACACCTTATTTTCCAAAAGCAAGCGGTACCAAAACTCAAATGGTATGATTCCCCAACAAGTGAAGTATGGTAGGTAGATAAGACGACTGATATGAATTGATCTGGAGAAAAAATCAGTACGGAAAAATCTAGAAAAGGTGGATTAGCAGGCAAGCCTCTTGGAGGAAAGAGTAAAAGTCGAACAAATTTAAGAAAAAAGGTTATGGTAGAAAGAATGGTGACGGAAATCATGTTTTCGCTTCTATAAATGTTGATGAGGATCTCATTGATTCATTTATCCAGTCAATTGTCAAGGAATATACCGAAAATAATGACAATCAAAATTTTGGGTCATGAAGCACGCGAAGAAGAAGGTACACGTCGAGAATACAACGGCGCCGCCAATGGTGCAGCAGTTTTCCAAGAAAAGGAAAATCTTCAAGGAGAGTGACATATTTGGTTTTAATTTGAAATAAGCATAAATTGGACATAAAGCTTCGTTATCTTTATTTAAGTCTTTATTCTCCACGCAAGTTGAAGTATAACGTCAATGATACATTACAACATTATTGGCACGAAAAGAATTGATTCATTTAATCACATAACAAGAGAGAAACATAAACAAGTTAAATCTCTTGTATCACTATCTACTAGACCATTTCAATTCATAAGTTAACTCTCCAATCTCGGCTTGTTCTTCATTTGTAAGCCCTATTTTCTCTTGGACTTCAAGTATACTTGCTTCAATAACTCAACCGATTCATTTGGCTGGCCCTCATTTTTTGTCGCTATTAACCAAGCATATACAAGATCTGCTGCCTTCAAACTCGCAACTTTTTAATCCCCCAATTAATGGGAAGCGAGCAATTGGAAATATCAAATTTGCAATTTGATTAACAAGCTTATTACTGTCAATTCAGTCGGAATGCAGTCAAAATCTAACTACTCTTAGAAGGGCAAATACAACATTTGGTCGTCCCATGTGAGAATGCAGCCAAATGACTTCATAATATCTAAATTCTATGCTTCCCACAAAACAGGCGGCATCTGTAATACTCTATACAAGAACTTCATCTTTCTTGTGATCTAACAGAAATAAAAACACAATATTTGCGTGAAATCGCTGGTTGAAGCTCAAATGTCACGCCTTAAACACAACGGTGCATCCTTACACTAGTCACTTTCTAGCTATGACTAAGTCTTCTACTAAAAAGCTGCTATAAATACATTGAAGAGCATTCAACACGTAGCACAGGAACATAGGATAGCAAGAAAGAGCGCCAAAATGCCTTCCTCCTTCTTCCTCCTCTACCTCTTGTGTCCTTTATTTGGATTACTGGACTTCCCTTCCCCCAGCCACGCAGACCCCGGCCCGGTGGACGACCTCTGCATCGCCGACCTCACCGCCCCGCGAACCGCAGCCGGGTTCCCATGCAAGCAAGCCTCCCTAGTAACCGCCAGCGACTTCGTCTTCGATGGCCTCATGAAGCAAGGCAACACAAGCAACATCCTTGGCTCATTCACCACCCACGGATCCGTCGACGAGTTCCCGGGACTCAACACGCTAGGAGTGTCAGTGGACCGGGTCGACTTCGCCCCCGGAGGCATCGACACCCCCCACACGCATCCCCGTGCGACGGAGCTCCTCGCGGTGATCATCGGAAGGCTGTTGATTGGCGTAGTGACGAGCGACAACAAGCTGTTCTCGAGAGTGGTGGAGAAGGGTGAGGTGTTTGTGGTGCCGCGGGGGCTCATGCACTTCCAGTACAACGTCGGGCAGGGGAAGGCACGAGTGCTCTCCTTCTTCGACAGCCAGATGCCTGGGGCTGTGAATGTAGCCACCACACTGTTCGGGTCGACGCCAGAGGTCCCCGATCAACTGCTGGCTAAGGTGTTCCAGATCAGTGAAGCCACTGCTAGAAGCTCCAAAGATAAGCTGTTGGGAGTCTGAATTGGTGTCTCACCGCATGGTTGAGTCGTCTTCTTGTTAATCTCTTCTTCTTTAGAAGATGTTTTTGTTTGTTGGACAATAAGTGAATTGTGCTCCTTGGAGTTATCAAAAATGTCTATTTCATGCTCCCCAACCCCAGGCGAGCGCCGAACCCCATTCCGTAATCACCCTCATTCATGCTCATAATCACATCCCCAGACACTGGTAATCCCGTGAATATATAAAGCCAGGGGCAGAGGATTTACGGACCAAGACCAGAAGCCGACAAAAGGCCTTCCCCTTCCTTTTCTCCGCCCTTCCATGGCTTCCGCCAGTTCCTCCCCTGTGGCCATTCTCGTGCTCAATAAAGGCTGCTCCTTCCGCCTTCCATCTACGGTTTAAATTTCGGATTTCAGCATCCAGCATAATGTTTTCGCAGTTTTGATTATTTGGGTTTTAGTTTTGAACCTTTGGATTTCCACCGAAAATTTTTTTAATTATTAATTATGTGTTAATCAAAATTTAATTATCTTTTAATTGTATTTTAATTTTAAATTAAAAATATAATTAAATTTTAAATTTTTTTTTAAAATTTAAAAATTATGAAAGAATTTATAATTAATTTTATCATAATATTTAAATATTATTTTAATTAATTAAAATTAATTTTAATAGTTAATCATTGATATAGTATATTTTTATATATTATTATATAAAAAAATATACGAAAAATAATATAAATATGATTAAAAATTAAAAATTAACATAACCAAATTTAATTTATTATTAAAATATACTTGACATATATATAATTTATTAATTATAACGTAATACAACTAATCATCATCATAATTATCATTAGTTGGAATATCTAGATGTGGAATTATGAATTTAGTAGCTTAGTTAAGATAAACATTTATAGATATACAAGCTAGAACAATTAGACCTGCGTGATCTTGTGATAGCGGTTCAAGTGGGGGTGGAATCGCCATAATTTTTTTTTGTAGCTTTACTTTCGGTAAAATAGTCATGCACCAAAAGCACGTGAATAGAAAAATCAATGCATTTCGGTCAAAACTATTTTCATTTCAATTTCAACAAAAATAATTTATTTATTTATTAATTATGTTTTAACCAAAATTTATTTTTTTTTTAATTTCAAATTTAAAAAATTATAATATATTTAAAAAATTCTAAAATAATAAATGATATCATATATTAAAATTTATACATACATGTTAACAGTATCATACACATACTTATCAGAAACCAACGAAGGCAATGCGTCGGCACGGGGGTCAGGCCCACGATTGTGTCGGAGCTGCGCTGGTGCGACTGCCAGGCCGGCGCCAACTCGCGAGGGCAGGGGCCAGACCGACGAGAGAGCGGGTGCGGGGGCCAGGCCGACGAGGGAGAAGGCACGGTCGCGAACGCGAGACTGGCAATGGCGCGGATGTCAGACTGGCGAGTCCGCTAGTGCAAGCGCACAGATGGGAGCGCCAAAGGCCAGCTCGAGGGCATGGACTCGAGCACAAATCCGGCATGAGGGTGCAAGCACGGCGACGGCCGTGCAATCTCCTCGAGCGAGCTCACGCTGCGACCTCCCCACGCACTGCGCTAGCCCCGCACGTGCTGCACGATCTCCCGCTCACTCTGCACTCGCCCCGCACGCTGTCCGATCTCCCACTCGTTCTGCACTCCCTGCGCCGTCGAAAACCCTAATTCTAAAACTGAAACATTTTGTACGGATCGTCGATGGAATGTGGTACTGTTTATTCCGATCGAGGAAGCCAAATCCTCAATCTGGCGCCGAATGGGGGTCGAAGCACGACAAAAATAGCGATCTTTGGTTGATTTGGGCTTGAAGATGGGCCTCGAAGTGGTGGTCTCGGTGGTGTTTGTGTTTGCCGCGGTGGCAGTCGCCGGGAGCTCTCCGGTTGGCGCAGAAGCAGGATGGGCTTCTAAGAATTTTATCGTAGGTTTGGGAAAAAGTTTTAAGACTTTTAGCCTCCTGATTCGGATTTGATCCATTTGCATTCCGGATATTGTTACTGCGATGCTTTTGTTTTCCGATTTTAGTCCTGGAATAGGCCTCAATCTATTACGTTTGACTGATTTTTGTATTTTTCTTGAATTTTATTCTTGTGGGTTTGTTTTTGTAGTCAAAGGTTTTATTTTGATGTTTCTGCATTTTTGGAGATTTTGTTTTCATATTATTCAGTCCTTTAGAAGTACCTAACTAGATCATGTACAACACCTTCACCAGCTGAGAGTTCCAGTTATATCCTATTTTTGGTTGCCAATTCAATGATTTTTTCTGACTCTTTCTTGCATGTTTTCGGTCTGTTGGATTCACTGGAGCTGCTGGATTTATTCTTGCTTTGCTGTGGCTTGTGAACTTTGCATTGGTTTTTGGTGCACATCAGTGCTGTAGATGGCGGATCATCGTTAAAGAAAAATATTTGTTCTTCTCCCAGAAGATTTGTCTTATGCTTTTGCTGGTTTTCACATGTGCTGCCTCATAATTTTCTACTACTAATGCTGTATTCCTTACTTTTCTGGACTAGTTTCTATCTGCTCTGCCTTGTAATTTTTCTTAAACCAATTCTGTTGTCTGACAAATGTCTGCTTTGCTACTATGTGTTGCCTTCATAAAAAAAATCTCCTATCGTTGTTTATAGAGTATTATTCTGGGGGATATTTCTGCTGGCATTTAACATAGCTCAACATTTTTATTAAAAAACGATTTTGTGCTTTTCTTTAGTCTGTATTCCATCACTGCCTCATTTTTGGTCTAGGATTGTTGTAGAAACTGCATGGGTTGAGGGGATTGGAGCTTTCTTCTCATGTGACTCTTTAGTTATAGAAGGACGCCCAAGTGTATTACTTCCATCGTGATCAAGGTTACTGGCATAAATGCAATGTGTTTTTTCTGCTTTAAAATTTTTATACAGTATTAATGCTTGATGCCGCATGATCATATGCCATATGGTTTATAATCATTCTTTTGTGACTTGATCTGTTCTTTTTTTCCTCTTTCTATTGTGTGTGCCCACGACTGGGTGTATACTCCTCTCAGTTGGGCAAGATGAATTCCATGGCGAAGTGTTTGATACCCTTCGTTTTGTGGTCAATCAATCAGATTTCACAGTTCAGATTCTCCTGAATGTCACCGATTATCCGTCACTTGCTAAGATGGTCAATGTGGACCAGTTCTCTTTGTCATCTGAGATTCAGCAGAAAATTGTTGTGAATGTTGACTTGGAGAATGCAGCTGATGGGCTTTCTGAAAAGACTGCTGAAAACTCTGGGAAAATAAAACGAGTTTTCAATGATGTGTATTCTATCTGCCTATTTCAAAATTGCGATCAATTGGCTATATCTATGCTAAAAGGAATTCCTTCTTTTTTGTCTAACAGGAGGAGTGTATTGATTGTAGTGGTAGCGGTGATGCTTTTGTTGGCTGTTCTTGGTTTCGGTATGTGGCCCATGCAACTTACATAGTTCAGCTAATGCTCACCATTTCAGTCCATATTTAACTCGTTCAATCTAACTTGTGGAACTTATTGGCTTATTTCTTTGCAGCACTTTCTATACTTGGGCACAAACGTGCTATCTACATGTAAGTTGTTGGCTTTGGGCTTGTGCTTAATTCCTATTTGTGACTAATTTATTCATTTGGAAGATTGACTCTAAATATTTTGTGTTGCTTGACAGATTTATCATGAGTGGCTGGTTGCTTGTGGCTTTCACCTTCATTCTCTGTGGAGTTTTTGTCATCCTCCATAATTACGTCAAATAGTTTTGTTTCAACATGAAAACAATATTGTTTTCCTTATTATTCATTGGATAACTAGGTAATAAGATTAAGGTTTGGGGAAAATAACCTTAATGATCCAAAAATCCAATATCCACTGTATGACATTCATCTTTTAGAAAGGTCAGCTGTTTATTTGTAGCCATGGTAGAATATGTGCTGCAAATTATATCATAGTAGTAACTGGCACTGAGTCACTTAAGATTTATACCTTCTATTGAATAATATGACTTTTCTGTCACAGCCAATGAGGGATACTTGTACAGCCATGGATGAATGGGTAGATAATCCCCAAGCTGAGACAGCTCTTACCAACATCCTTCCATGTGTTGATGAGCAGACAACAAATTCAACCCTCTATCAGAGCAAAGAAGTAATCAACCAATTGGTAAATGTAGTCAATTCTGCTATCTCATCCATTGCAAACTCTAATGGAATGACGCAGGATAGATCTTTCTTCTACAATCAGTCTGGGCCTCTCATGCCATATCTATGTGCCCTTATGATTCCTAGCTTCATGATCAACCTTGCGCATTTCAAGAGGTGTCGTTCATGAATGTTTCAATGGTACGAATGTGAATCCAACCTCTGAAATCATGCTGAATCCCTAAATTGCACTTAAATTTGCATATTTTTGTTGTATATCAATGTTCTCTTTCACTTAAATTTGCATACTTTTGCAGTCTAATTCTTATCTCAGATTTAGTTTGTGGTACTAAGAAAGTTCGTTGTATTTTCAGGTGTGGCAGAAGTATGTCTGCCAGGTCTCTGACTCAGGTTCATGCATAAGCCAAGGCAGAATTACCCCTGATATAAACAGGCAGCTAGTGGTTGCGGTTAATGCAAGCTATGCTCTTGATCACTATACACCACTATTATTAAGCCTTCAGGACTGCAGATTCGTGCGCGAGACCTTCACATCCATCACCTCACAATACTGTCCTAAACTGGAGTACTACCTCCAGATTGTCATTGCAGGACTGGCCCTCATTTCGCCCAGCGTCATGCTCTGCCTGATCTTGTGGATACTCTATGCAAACTGCCCCCAAAGGGCAGAGGTGTTTGCAAAGCTATCTGAAGTGAAGGTTGCTTCAGATGCTAATGTTCCTAAGAGCAGCGGAGATTCTCCTTTGTAGTGCATAATGATGCATCTTCATCTGTTCCAACTAGGATTTTGTGTAGAAAGAACCAAGTGGGGCAAAGCCCCATTTGTGTGAGGAGCAATTTTGCATAATATTCAGCTTATTTATATGCCAGAACTTCAGTTGTTCTGAAAGAACCCAGAATTTCATTGAATGCAGAATGTTGGCATGCTTTTCAGATTAACACACTGCACATAATCTCTTCTCCGATCAAGTATGACTTGTCAGCAGTTGACCTCTTCTGCTAAACATTTGTCTCTTTGACTCTTGAACTTTTACCTCTTCAACAACCCCCACCTGTCTCTATCTGTCCTGGTTCAACCAATTGGTAGGTCAAACTTTTCACCCTTCTATGTCTACTGAAGTCTCCAAAGAAGTTTCATTCAACTAACAGAAGTGTGATCTCATTGCAAGCAAGTTTCCTTCAACCTTAAAAATCCATTTTATAATGGTTACACGAAAATTTTTTTTCATAATCTAGAACTTACTTTTTAATCTATTATAGATGAACGTTTAGCACACTGATTGAGATTCTAAAAGAGGATTACCGATTTTGTTTGATTGCCTGTGCTAGTTAATGATTGTTTGATGCTAATAGATTTTCAGAGTAATATGAATTAAAAAGGAAATATCATCTCAAAAATAGTTTAATCCCTACAATAATCTTTGCTTCAAATGGATGTGTCGTGTTTGTTTGTACATACCGTACTTAACCTTGTAAATTGCCAACCCCCAAAATCCCCGTCTTCAGCCCATGAGCCATCAACCCTCCGGATGCTTGTCTTCTCCAAGAATCATGCGCCTTGTAACTAAATTCTGTAGATAATTTTGTATGTTCGGTGACGATTTATGCGGTCGCATTCGCATACAATTAATTGACTCTAAGCCACTTGGCTAATCGTTTAAAAGATTTTTCAAAATAAAAAAAAGAAAAAAATCAAGTAAGTGAAACAATCATCGATTAAATTTACACAAAACCAACAATTTAAATAAATTCTTCCACTTCCCAAAAAGCCACCATATACTACAATAATCAACAACTCGAAACATCAAATGGTGTCTTTTTCACCAATTAATTGACATAGAAAACCATCAAACCAACCCCTAATCAATGAAAAATAAATCATAAAAAGAAAGAAACATATACATCTCATCTTGAGCAAATGGTCTCTTCTGCTATAGTCTCCAACACAGGCCTCCTTGATCTGCACATGCTCAACCTATACTTGAACTCCCCCACACAAACTCCCCCCTCCTCCTCCACCCTATTCACCACCTCCACCGGTTCTGGTGGAGCCGGAGGAACCTCCGGCAGCACCCGAATCTTCCCCCCAGAAGCCCGCCGCACCGCGGAGCTCGCCGCCATCAGCAGCCGGCCCATGTCGGCCGCAGCCACCACTGCGTTGACCTTTTTCATGGGGAACATCACGTACACGTCGGCCATCTCCAAGTCTTCGTCGGCGGCAAGCGGGGAGAACCTACGGCCCAGCTCCATGGACCGCGAGCTCACGAGGAAGTAGCCAGGATTGTCGAGCATGACCTCCGCTGCCGTCGTCGGCCCCTCAAGCTGCTTGATTTCATGGTTAGGGTATATGACTCTTGGCCCCTTGGATTGAGCTTTCATGGAAGCTGTTAGAGCGCAAGAGATGTAGTTGCCCATGAGGAAGACGGAGAAAGAGAGGAAGAGGAGTTGTTGGCTGGCAGAAAGATGGAAACGTTAACGGGTGAGTATATAGAAACGGGATTTTACATATGAACCCGTGTAATTTACTATAATTTCAAAATCTCCTCAGTAAAGATTTGGGTGATGTTTATTTGAAAATATTTGAGCCTGTTCACAACTTAAAAACTTTTTCATTTACTGTTAACTAAATCGGTATGACTATAAAAATTAAAAAAATTATAATCAAGAAAAGAATGATAATTCTTTTTTATTTTATTTCAAAGAACTGATCAGTCATTTATGACGCGTACCCTTAATATTATTCGTTTACTAGTTAATCAAGATATTGAGTTAATAAGATAATAGCAACATAATTATCGTAATATCAAGGATCGTATATACCTACGGATACTTATAGGGGGGTTATATGTAAAACTCTCAGCTGTTATGTGAATAGCAAGAAATGGAAGGTGTAGGAGAAGAAAGGGCGGAAAGCTCCAGGGAGTTCGGTGGTTGACACGCGGTCGGGAAGTAAGAAGAGGAATTTGGAAGAGAGAGAGCGTGGAGGAGCTGAGAAGTGGGTGCATTTTGGTCTTTGGCTTTGCTGTGGTTGCGTGTGGGGTCCGGCGCAATTTGAAGGCGTGGACGGTGAAGAAAATAAATAATATGTAACAAGGACATTTTTTTTTGTCACGGGTTTTGCGTGTAAATTTCTTTATTAGGTAGTTTTGTTGATTATAAAAAATTATTTTTTCTTTTGGTAAATATCATGAAAAAGATTAAAGAGGCATATTCACTTACTGGCCCCACCCCACTTGTCGGCACCTCTCGTATGTGCCTGTGCGGCCCGCTACATCTCTCTTTCGCCGCCGAACCCCTCTCCGCCCTCTTGTATTGTGCCTGTGCCTGTGCCTGTGCCCGTCTCTCCGCTCATTGCTCCTCTTTTCGTCTATAAATTTTTTATCCGTCGGTTCTTCGTTTGTTGTCTTTCTTTCCAATTGTACGACTAGGCGACTGATTTCGCACAAAGAATTGATTGAACTTTTTAAAAAAATTTTGAATTAAAAAGGAAAAAAATTGAGCTGTTACAAAAAATTAAGATCCATTGGAGTTGGTGTTTATCTTTTCATGCAAACAATCATAAACGTAGAACAGAAATGGAGTTATGCAAGCGCGATTCAGATAGGTCAATTTTGGACAAATTTTGTAAGGGTTGTTTCGCTAGAATCTCTAGTAGTTCAACTCCAGGGCACTGGCTATAAATCATTTGTCTTGTCGCTTCCACTCTACAGAGGAGAGCAGGAGAGATGGGCAGCGCCCAATGCAAGCAGCAAAGCGATTCGCCTAGCGGCTGAGGCGGCCGGCGAGGTTGGCTGTGTCGGGAATTGTTGGTTTTATGGTGTCTCGAATCCGGATTTTCCGGATAGTCTTAATTATATTAATGGGCCTAATCCTTATTTAGATTTATCTTCTAGAAGTTTTAAATTAGTAGAAGTCTTATTTGAGTCAGTTTTCTATTTTGACTCAAACATCATTAGGCCACATCTATAAATACACCATTGATGTAAGGGTCTCAAGAGATAGAAAAAGAGAGGGAGAGTTGGTGATATTGGAGTTTCGTCTCCGTCGTTATAATCTTCTCTTTTCTCTTCCTCATTAATACAATATTCTCTGGATCGTCTTCCCACATATATCTCTTGTGTGCTATCTTTTCCTCTTTTCTGTTCTTTCTCTATATTGTGAATTGTGGTGGACATCGATATTTTTCGCAACAAGTGGTATCAGAGCTTGGTTCAATATGTCTACTACGAAGTTCGATATAGAGAAATTCAATGGAAAACAAGGATTTTCTATTTGGCAAGCAAGAGTTCGTGCAATTCTTACTCAACAAGGGTTGAGACACACATTGGAGGACGTCAAGCCTGAAGATGTCACCGAAAGTGTCTGGGAAAACCAAAAGGCCAGCGCACATAGCACAATCATCCTCAGTCTTACCGATGAGGTACTCTATCCGTTTCTTGATGAAACATCACCTTCAGCGTTATGGAAAAAGCTGGAGAAACAGTATATGAGTAAGTCTATCTCAAATCGAGTTTATTTAACGTAGAAACTTTTCAATTTTCGAATGACAGAAGGTACGAATATAGTTGATCATCTTAATGCTTTCAATAAACTTGTCTCTCAATTGTTAAACATTGATGTTAAAATTGAAGATGAAGACAAGACAATTATTTTATTATCGTCCTTATCTCCTTCTCTTGAGAATCTTAAAACTACTCTCATGTATAGGAAGGATTTGAAATTTGATGATATTTCTACTGCCCTTCTATCTAATGAATATTTGAAAAAGATTGGAGGGTATGTGTCACACTCAAAAGTATTAATTGTCAGAGGTCGTACTAAAGAGAGATCAAGAACAGGTCGTTCTAGATCCAAATCCAAAGAAATAAACTGCAGGTATTGTAAGAAGATGGGACATGCAATTAAAGATTGTTGGAAGCTCAAAGCAAAGAAAGAAAGAGAATCTCAATCTAAAGAGTAAGCCAAAGAACAAGTTTCAGTTGTTGAAGAGAGTTCTGATGATAATTTGGGTAACGTTCTCTCTATTAGTTCTAATTTTGATCGTTACCATGATATTTGGATTCTTGATTCTGGTTGTTCTTATCCCATGTGTCCTAATAAGGATTGGTTTGAAAACTACACGCCTTATGATGGTGGTTTAGTTTTGATGGGTAATAATAATCCATGCAAAACTGTTGGAATTGGAACAATCAACATTAAGATGTTTGATAATATTATTAGAACTCTTACTGATGTCAGACATGTTCCTGATTTGAAAAAGAATTTGATCTCTTTGGGTGCTATGGATTCTGCTGGTTATAATTATTCTGCTGAAGGTGGAGTTCTTAAGGTTGCTAAAGGCTCATTGATAGTAATGAAGGGCCTAAAGCATGGAAATTTATATGAGTTAGTAGGAAAAACCGTTGCAGGTGGAGCAGCAATTTCTCAGTCTTCTTCTTCTTCTGATATGACTCAATTATGGCATATGCGTCTCGGTCATATGAGCAAGGTTTAAATGAGCTCAACAAAAGAAAATTACTGAAAGGTCTCAACTCATGCAAATTGGATTTCTGCGAGTATTGTCTCTATGGTAAACAGTCCAAGGTAAAATTTAACACTGGTATTCATTGCACTAAAGGCTTAATTGATTATATTCATTCTGATGTGTGGTGCTTTCCTATTCCATCAAAATCTGGTGCTCGTTATTTTGTCAGTTTTATTGATGATTTTTCCAGAAAAGTGTGGATTTATTTTTTGCATCACAAAGCCGAGGTGTTTTCTGTTTTCAAACGGTGGAAAACTTCAGTTGAAAAAAGGACTGGCAGAAAAATCAAATATATCAGAAGTGATAATGGCGGAGAGTACAAATCACCGAGTTCTCCAAATATGTGAAGATTGAAGGCATTCCAAAGCGTTCAC
>RXID01018102.1:0-16189 GCA_005019695.1 Trichopus zeylanicus subsp. travancoricus | reverse complement strand
CAAGGAGGTGTAGGATTAGTAGTAGTAATAGTAGTAGGAGTTGTAGTTGTTGTAGTAGTGGTAAAAGCAATAGTAGTTGTTGCAAAGTAGTTGTTGCTATTGGAGTAGTGGTAGTAGTAGTTGGAGTAGTAGTAGGATTAGTAGTAGTAGTAGTAGTAGTAGTAGGATTAGTAGTAGTAGCAGCAGTAGTAGTAGTGGTAGTAGCAATAGTCGGAGTAGGAGTTGGAATAGTTGTAGAAGTAGCAGTAGTAGTAGGAGGAATAGTAGTAGTCATAGTAGTAGCAGGAGTAGTAGTAGCAGTAGAAGTAGTAATATTAGTGGTAGTAGTAGTAGTTGTAGCAGCAGCAGTAGTATTAGTAGTAGCAATTATAGTTGTAGTAGAAGTAGCAGTAGTAGTAGTCATAGTAGTAGTAGTGGTAACAGTAGCAGCAGTAGTAGATGTTGTAGTAGCTGAAGTTGTAGTTGTAATAGCTGCAACAACAGCAGTAATGGTAGTAGAAGGAGTGTTAGGTGTAGTAGTAGTAGTAGGAGTAGTAGTAGTAGTAATAGTAGTAGTAGTAGCAGTGGTAGTGGGAGTAATGCTACTACTACTAGAACTACAGCTACTGCTTCTGCTTTTGCTACTAGTACTGCTTCTATTACTACTACTACTAATACTACTACTACTGTGGTTACTATTACATCTGCTCCTACTACTGCTACTACTACTGCTCTTATTGTTGTTGCTACTCCTACTAATTGGGCTACTACTACTACAACAACTACTACTACTACTACTGCGACCGCTACTACTACTGCTACTACTGCTGACGCTATTACTACTTCTACTACTACTAATACTACTACAACTTCTACTGCTGCTGCAACTACTCTTGCTACTACTGCTACTAACAGAAAGATTCCTACGACTTCTCCTACTGCTATTACTACTGCAACTCCTACTATCGCTACTACAACTACGACTATTTCTAATACTACTACTACTACTACTCCTACTTCTAATTCTACTACTACTATTGCCACTACTATTGCTACTACTGCTACTACTACTGTTGCTGCAACTACTACCGCTACTACTACTACTACTCATTCTACTGCTACCACTCTTGCCACTACTTCTATTACTACTACTCCTGCTACTACTGCTACTAGTACTAGTACTACTGCTACTGCTACTACGATTACTGCTACTACTACTGGTACTACTGCTACTGCTAATACTACTACTGCTACTACTAATACTAACTACTATTGTTGTTGTTATCGCTACTACTACTCCTACTACTAATGCTATTATTGTTTTTCTTCCTACTAATACTACTACTATTTCTTCTACTACTACTACTAATGCCACTGCTACTATTGCTACTACTGCTACTACACTGCTACTCCTTTGACTGCTACTACTGCTGCTGCTACTGCTGCTACTGCTACTACTACAGCTATTGTCGCTACTGCTAATACTACTACTACTACCGCCACTGCCGTAAATATTGCTTCTGCTACTACTACTAAAATTACTAGTAGCACATCTACTAATACTATAACAACAACTACTTTTACAACAACTGCTACTGCTAGTTCTACTACTATAACTATTACTGCTACTACTACGACTTTTACTACTAGTAGTACTGCTACTACTAAGAATACTACTACAACTTCTACTTCTGCTACTGCTGCTGTTGCTGCTACTGCTACTAATAGAATGACTCCTAGTATTTCTCCTACTGCTGCTAATAGAACGACTCCTACTACTTCTCCTACTGCTGCTACTACTGCAACTCCTGCTACAGCTACTACTACTGTGATTACTTCTACTACAACTACTTCTACTCCTACTACTTCTCTTAATTCTTTTATTAGTACTACTGCTGCTGCTGCTACTTCTACCGCTTCTACAACTACTACTAGTTCTACTGCTACTACTCTTGTGACTACTACTGTTAGTTATGCTCTTGCTACTACTGCTACTACTAGTACTACTACAACTACTACGACTGCTACAACTGCTACTACTACTACTAGTACTACTACGGCTACTAGTACTATTGCTACTACAGCTACAACGACTGCTACTGCTACTAGTACTACTAGTACTAGCACTAGTACTAGTACTACTACTATTGTTCTTGTTGTTGCTACAACTGCTACTATTACTAATGCTATTGTTGTTTTTATTGCTACTAATACAACTACTATTTCTCCTACTAGTACTACTGATGCTACTGCTACTACACTACTATCCCTTCGACTGCTACTACTTCTACTGCTGCTGCTGCTACTACTACTACTACTGTCGCTACTTCTAAACTATTACTACTACAGCTACCACTACTGCAAATATTGCTTCTGGTACTACGACTATTACTACTACTGCTTCTACTAATGCTTCTACTACTACTGCAACTAGTACTACTAATACAACTAGTTCTACGACAACTGCTACTGCTTGTACTACTACTATAACCACTACTCCTACTACTATGACTTTTATTGCTACTAGTACTACGGCTACTACTATGACTTTTACTGCTACTTGTACTACTGCTACTACTATGACTTTTACTACTACTACTACTGCGCCTACTAATACTACTACTGCTACCCCTACTACGACTACTACTACTACTACTGTTGTCGTTGTTACTATTACTATTACTACTACTACTAATGTTGTTGTTGTTGTTGCTACTAATACTACTACTATTTCTCGTGCAACTACTACTAATGCCACTGCAACTATAGCTAATACACTGCTACTCCTTCGACTGCTACTACAAGTGCTGCTGCTGCTGCTACTGCTACTGCTACTACCGCTACTGCTAATACTATTACTACTCCTACTACCACTACTACTACAACTACTTTTGTAACTATTGCTACTAATAGTACTACTACTATAACTGCTACTGCTACTACTACGACCTTTACTACTACTACTACTACTACTACTACTTCCACTTCTCCTACAATAATAACTATTACTTCTCCTACTACTACTACTTCTACTACAACTACTACTGCAACTACTGCTACTTCTACTACTACTATAACAACTACTGCTACTTTTACTACTAATACTGTTGCTACAACTGCTACTACTGCCATTGCTACTGCTACTACCGCTACTACTGCTACTACTACCACTACTACTGCGACTGCTACTATAACTACTACTGCTACTACTACTATTACTACTACTACAAGTACTACTACTATTACTACTGCTACACTACTGTTACTGATCTTGTAGCCGCTACTACCACTACTGCTAAAACAATTGCTACTACTGCTGCTCGTAATACTTCTATTGCTACTACAACTACTATTAAAAGTACTACTGCTACTACTGCTACCGTTTTTGCTACAACTACGACTCCACCTACTACTATTACTACTGCTACTACTTTGGCTACTGCTACTACTGATACTCCTACTAATGCTACAATTGCAACTACTACTACTGCTAAAACTAGTATTGCTACGACTATTAGTATTAGAACTACTACAACTACTACTACTTATACTACTACTTCTACTACTACATCTCCTACTATTGGTGTTGCTACTACGATTGTTACGACCGCTACAACCGCTACTACTACCAATGCGGCTACTACTGCTACTACTATGACTGCTACAATGACTACTATAATAGCTACTACTACAACTACTACTACAGCTACTACTATTACTACTACTTCTACTACTTCTCCTACTACTAATACTACTACTACTACTACTCCGACCACCACTACTATTGATACTAATAGTACTACAAACACTATTGCTACTACTGCTGTTGCTTCTACTGCGATTACTGCTACAACTACTACTATGACTCCCACTGCTACTAAAACCACTACAGCAACTACTACTACTATTGCTACTTCTACTACTGCTCCTACTACCCCTACCCCAACTACTACTACGACTACTCCTACCACTACTACAACTACTACTTCCGCTACTATAAATACTACTACAAGTTATACTACTACTGCAATACTATTATTACTAATACTACTACTACTATTGATAACAGTACTACTGCCACTAGAAAAACTATGACTACTACTACTTCTGCTACTACTATTGCTTCTACTACTGCTACTTCTACTATAACTGCTAATACTGCTACTACTACATTGAGAACTACAGCTACTAATGACACTATCGCTAATACTTCTGCTACTACTACTACTACTACTACTACTACTACTACTACTACTACTATTATTGCTACAATGGCTATGGCTATCACAGCAACTACTGCTACTACTGCTATTACTACTACTACTATGATTGTTGTCGCCGCTATGAGAACTACTACCACTACAATTGCTACTACTACTACTACTACTACTGCTGCGGCCAGTATTACTACGGCTATTGCTACTCCTAATAATACACCAACCACTACTCCTCCTACACCAATTCGTACCACTCCTACGCCTCCTACTGCTTCTACTTCTACAACAACTATTACCACTAGTACTACTATTACTACTACTACTCATTCTGCTACTACTACCACAATTAATCCTATTACTAGTACTACTACACTACTACTACTACTATTACAACTATTATCACTACTACTTCTTTGGCTACTTCTCCAACTACCAATACTACTGCTACTACTACTATGGCTACCACTACAAATGATGCTTCTACTACTAGTACTACTACTACGACTACTACTACTGCTGCTACTACTACCATTAATACAGCTATTGCTACTACTACTACAATTACTTCCACTACTCCTGTTACTACTACTACTGCTATTACTTCCACTACTCCTGTTACTACTACTACTACTACTACAACAACTACAACTAGTACTACAACTGCTACTATTACTATGACTGCCCCCACTATTAGTATCACTACTACTGCTACACTACTTCTTCTACTACTGCTACTACTAATACTTCTCCCTCTACTATTACTACTGCAACTACCTAAATTACTACTACTACTACTACTACTACTCAGGCTAATACTACTTCTTCTTCTACTACTACTACTACTACTAGTACTAATACTACTACTACTACTACTACTATAACTACTAGTACTACTACTAATACTCCTGCTACTGCTACTTCTACTACTACAACTGCAACAACTATTACTGCTCCTACTACTACTGCTGCTACTCCTACTAATAATACTGCTACTACTACTAATACTACTACTACTACTACTACTACTAATACTACGACTGTTGCTACTGCTGCTGCTGCTACTAATTCTACTAATGCTACTACTTCTACTACTATTACTGCAACAACAATTACTCCTACTACTACTGCTGCTACTACTAGTACTAATACAACTACTACTACTACTGCTACTACTACTACTTCTAATGCTACTTTTGCTGCTATTAATTCGATTCTAACTTATACTACTATGATTACTACTGCTACAACTACCACTGCTACTAAAAATTCAACTATAACTTCTACTAATACTACAACTACAACTAGTACTACTTCTACTATAACTTCTGCCAATACTCTTACTACCACCGCTACTACTACTACTACTGCTACTATTGCTACAACGACAACAACAACTTCTATTACCAGCACAAATGCTGCTGCTGCTACTTCTACTACTACTACTACTACTCGTGCTACTACTAGTACTACTACAACTGCTACTACTGCTACTATTGCTACTACTACTATTACTACTACTACTACTGCTGCTGCTACTGCTGCTACAGCTACTACTAATACTACTCCTACTACTATTACTATTACTGCTCCTACAACTAGTTCTACTACTACTACTAGTGGTACTATTGCCAATGCTACTTGTAGTACTACGACTACTCCTACTACTACTGCTGCTGCTGCTGCTACTACTATTACTACTACAACTAGTACTACAACTACTACTTCATCTTTGAGTACTACTACAACAACAACTGCTGCTATTGTTACCATCGCTGCTACTACCTCTACTAATACTACGACTAGTGTTGTTGCTGCTGCTTCTGGTACTACGACTACTACTACTACTACTACTATTACCACAAGTGCTATTGGCCCTCCTGCCACTTTTACTATTGGTATTACTCCTACTAGTCCAACTACTACCTCTAATATTATTACAACTAGTACTCCTACAATTACTGCTATTACTACTATAACTACAACAACTATTTTTGCAACTACTACTTTTACTACTACTATAACTACTTTTGCTGTTGCTGCAGCTGCTACTACTACAACTACTACTACTTCTCCTACTTCTATGATTACTACTACCATTACAGCTGCTACAACTGCTACTACTACCATTGCTACAATTGCAACAACAATAACCCCTACAGCTACTACTACTAATGCTACTATTACTGCTCCTGTTACAGCTACAACTAATACTACTACAATGTTTGCTGCTGCTACTACAACTACCACTACTACTCCCACCACTATTGCTACTATTTCCACTATTCCTATGCCTACTATTACAACAACTACTCCTACTACTACTCCTACAACTACTATTATTTTTACTAATGATACTCCAACTACTACTGCTTCTCCTACTGCTTCTACTAGTGCAACTTCAACTGCTACTCCAACTACTACTGCTTCTCCTACCGCTTCTACTAGTGAAACTTCAACTGCTACTCCAACTACTACTACTACTGCTTCTTCTACTACTACTAGAACTCTGACTATGACTACTACTACTACTACTACAAATAACTGCTCCAACTACTACAACAACAGCAATAACAACAACAACAACTACTATTACTGCTACTACCACTAGTACTACTACTACTACTACTACAACCACTACTGCTACTACCGACACTCCCACTACTACTGATACTCCCACTACTGCTAATATTGCTCCTACTATTACTACCACTCCTAGTTTTATTACTGCCACAGCTACTTCTACTGTTTCTACTTCTACTACTACTACTACAACTCCTGCTGCTACGTCTACTACTACTACTAATACAACGCCAACTACTATTGCTATTACTACTTCTGCTACTACTGCTACTACTGCTACCACTTCTCCTACTACTACTACAATTGCTACCGCTTCTACTGCTACTACACTGCTACTGCTTCTACTGCTACTATTGCCGCTGCTGTTACTAATACTATTGCTGCTATTACTAGCACTATTACTACTACTACTGCTACTATTGCTACTATTGCTACTACTACTTCTACTATTATAACTAATGCAGCTACTCATGCTTCTATTGCTACTGTTACTACTGCGACTACTACTACTGCCACTATTGCTACTGTTACTACTACAACTACTTTTACAACTACTGCTACTATCGGTACTACTATTATAACTGCTACTACAATCGCTACTACCACTACTGCTTCTCGTACAATAATAACTTCTACAACTTCACATACTACTATTACTGCTATTGGTACTGATACTACTACAACTACTGCTACTGCTACTACAACTGCTACTACTACTGCTACAACTACTACTCTACAGCAGCTACTACCACTACTCCTACTACTGCTACTAATACTACTCTTACTACTGCTACTATGGCAACTACTGCTAATACTACTACTACTACTGTTCCTACAACTGCTACTACTGATGCTAATACTGCTACTCCAATGACTACTACTACTACTATTACTGCTACTGCTACTGCTTCTATGACTACTAGTATTTGTTCTACTATTTCTACTACTACTATGCCTTCTCCTCTTACTACTATTACGTCTGCTAAAACAACTACTGCTACGGCTACTACTTCTCTTACTACTACTCCTACTACTTCTTCTTCTACTAATACTACTACTGTTTTTACTACTACTTCTACTTCAGCAACTACTGCAACTACAACTACTACTACTTATACTACTGCTACTGCAACTACTACAACTCCTGCTACTACTACTACTTTTACTACTACGACTACTACTACTGCTATTACAACTACTATTTCTACTACTACTACTAGTGCTATTCCTACTACTACTGCTAATATTACTACTACTACTTCTACTACTACTACTTTTCCTACTACAACTTCTACTATTGCTACTTTTGCTACTACTACTACTACTACTTCTAATACGACTACCACGATAACTATTACAACAACTACTATTGGTAATACTACTACTACTACAACTACAGCTATTGCTTCTGCTTTTGCTATTGCTATTACTTCTATTACTACTACTACTATATTATAATTGCTACTATTACATCAGCTCCTACTACTGCTACTACTGTTCTTGTTGTTGTTGCTGCTGCTACTAATCGGGCTACTTCTACTACTATCACTACTACAACTACTACTACTAGTACTACGACTGCTTCTACTACTACTATTACAGCAATCGCTACTACTACTAGTACTACTACTACTACTACTACTACTAACACTACAACAACTTCTACTATTTCTACAGCTGCTCTTGTTTGCTACTAATAGAACGATTCCTACTACTTCTCCTACTGCTGCTACTACTACAACTCCTACTACTGCTACTACTACTACTCCTCCTTCTCCTCCTACTTCTCCTAATTCTACTACTACTACTGCTACTACTATTGCTACTATTGCTGCTACTACTACCGCTACTACTACTACTCATTCTACTACTATAGCTCTTGCTACTAACACTATTACTATTGCAACTCCTACTACTGCTACTACTACTACTCTTCCTCCTCCTCCTACTTCTCCTAATTCTACTATTACTACTGCTACTACTATTGCTGCTATTGCTTCTACTAATACTGCTGCTGCTACTACCGCTACTACTACTACTACTCATTCTATTGCTACTGCTCTTGCTACTAACACTATTAATACTGCTCCTGCTACTATTGCTACTAGTACTACTAGTACTGTTGCTGCTACTACTATTGCTGCTATTACTACTGGTACTACTACTCCTACTAGTACTAGTACTACTACTACTACTACTACAACTACTAGTGTTGTTGTTGTTGCTACAACTACTCCTACTACTAATGTTGTTGTTGTTTTTGTTGCTACTAATACTACTACTATTTCTTCTTCTACTACTACTAATGCTACTGCTACCACACTGCTATTCCTTTGACTGCTACTACTATTGCTATTGCTGCTGTTACTACTACTGCTACTGCCGCTACTGCTAATACTATTCCTACTACTATTGTCGCTTCTGTAAATATTGCTTTTGCTACTACTAATATTACTAGTAATACATCTACTAATACTGCAACTACTACTACTACTACTACAACTACTTTTACAACAATTGCTACTGCTAGTACTACTACTATAACTACTATTGCTACTACTACGACTTTCACTACTACTAGTACTGCTGCTACTACGGATACTGCTACAACTTCTACTTCTGCTACCGCTACTGTTGCTGCTATTGCTATTAATAGAACAACTCCTACTACTTTTTCGACTATTGCTACTACTACAACTCTAGCTATAGCTACTACTACTACGATTACTTCTACCACAACTACTACTACTCCAACTGCTTCTACTAATTCTACTACTAGTACTACTACTACCACTGCTACTACTACTACTGCGACTACTACTACCGCTTCTACAACTACTACTAGTTCTATTGCTACTACTACTGTTACTAATGCTCCTGCTACTTCTACTACTAGCACTACTACAACTGCTACGACTGCTACAACTGCTGCTACGACTACTAGTACTACTATAGCTACTAGTACTACTGCTAGTACAACTACAACGACTGCTACTACTACTAGTACTACTATTACTACTCCTACTCCCACTACTACTACTACTATTGTTGTGGTTACTACAACTACTACCACTACTAATGCTATTATTATTTTTGTTGCTACTAATACTGCTACTATTTCTCCTATAAGTACTACTGATGCTACTGGTACTACTGCTACTACACTGCTGCTCCTTCGACTACTACAACATCTACTGTTGCTGCTGCAACTACTACTGCTACTTCCGCTACTGCTAATATTATTACTACTACTGCTACCACTACTGCAAATATTGCATCTGCTACTACAACTATTACTACTACTGCCTCTACTAATACTTCTATAGCTACTGCAACTACTACTACAACTACTACAACTAATTTTACAACAACTGCTACTACTAGTACTACTACTATAACTACCACTGCTACTACTACGACTTTTACTACTACTAGTACTACTGCTACTACTATGACTTTTACAACTACCACTACTACTACTGCTACTACTATTACTCCTACTACCACTCCTACTACTACTGTTCTTGTTGTTGTTGCTGCTACTACTAATACTAATTGTGCTGTTGTTGTTCTTGCCACTAATACTACCACTATTTCTCTTGCAACTACTACTAATGCTACTGCTACTATTGCTACAACACTGCTACACCTTTGACTGCTACTACTACTGCTGCTGCTACTATTGTTATTACTACTACTATTGCTGCTACTACTAATATTATTACTACTCCTACTACCACTACTACTACTACAACTACTTTTGCAATTACTGCTACTACTAATACTACTACTATAACTACTACTGCAACTACTATGACTTTTACTACTACTACTACTGCTACTACATCCGCTTCTCCTACAATAACAACTATTACTTCTCCTACTACTACTACTACTTCTACTACAGCTACTACTGCAACTCCTGCTACTACTACTTCTAGTACTGATACTGTTGCTACTACTGCTACAATTACCACTGCTACTGCTACTACCACTATTACTACTAACACTACTACTACTACCACCACTACTACAGCTACTGGTAGTATAATTACTATGGCTAATACTGCTACTGCTACTGCTACTACTACTACTACTATTACTACTACTCCGATTACTTCTATTGCTACAACTAGTTTCTACTCCTAATACTATAAGTACTACAATGGCAACTACTGCTACTACTACTATTACTACTACTACTACTACTACTACTGCTGCTACTGCTACTGCTACTGCTACTGCTGCAATAGCTACAACTGCTACTACAACTGCTACTGCTGCTGCTGCTACTACTACTACTATTACTACTACTACTACTACTACTGCTGCTGCTGCAGCTATTACTGCAACTACTACAACTACTGCTACCACTGCTACTTCTACTATCGCTCCAACTACTACTACTACCACTAATCCTACTGTGACTACTTTTGCTACTACTACCACAATTACTGCTAATACTATTACAACAACAACTACTACTACTATAACGACTACTGCTATGGCTACTACTATTGTTACAACAACTACTACTATTACTTCTATTACTATTGTTACTCTTGTTGTCACTACTACTACTACCGCTAAACAATTGCTACTATTGCTACTCGTACTACTTCTGTTGCTACTACAACTGCTACTCAAAATACTACTACTAGTACTGCTGCTGCTACCATTTTTGCTACGACTATGACTCCCCCTACTACTGTTACTACTGCTACTAGTTCGGCTACTACTACTACTGCTACTCCTACTAATACTACAGTTGCAACTACTACTACTACTGCTAAAACTAGTATTGCTACTGCTACTACTATTAGAACTACTACAACAACTACTACTTCTACTACTACATCTCCTACTATTGGTGTTGCTACTATGACTCCTAGGACTGCTACGACTGCTACAACCACTACTGCTACAAATGCGGCTACTACTGCTACTACAACGACTACTACTATGACTACTACAACAGCTACTACCACAACTACTACTACAACTGCTACTACTACTACTACTTCTACTGCTTCTCCTACTACTATTACAACTACTACTACTACTAGTATTACTACTACTACTACTACTCCTACTACCACTACTACCGTTACTAATAGTACTATTAACATTACTGCTACTACTGCAACTACTGCCACTACTGCTCTTGCTTCTACTGCGACTGCTACTACAACTACTACTATGACTCCCACAGCTACTAAAACCACTGCTGCAACTATTGCTACTACTGTTACTTCTTCTACTACTCCTACTACCCCTACTCCAACTACTACTACTACTACTCCTACTACTACTACAACTACTACTTTCGCTACTATAAATACTACTACAACTAATCTTACTACTACAATACTATTATTTCTAATACTACTACTACTAATAAAAACAGTACTACCGCTACTAGCAAAACTATGACTACTACTACTTCTGCTACTACTATTGCTATTACTACTGCTACTTCTACTACAACTGCTAATACTGCTACTACTACTTTGAGAACTACTGCTACTAATCATACTACTGCTAATACTATTGTTGTTGCTACTACTACTACTACTACTATTATTGCTATAATGGCTATTGCTATCGCAGCAACTTCTGCTACTTCTACTACTGCAGCTATACTACTACTACTATGACTGCTGCTGTCGCTACCAGAACTACTACCACTACAATTGCTGCTACTACTACTGCTATTAATACTGCTACTACTACTACTATGGCTACTGCTACTCCTAATACTACGTCAACTACTACTCCTCCAACACCAATTCGTACCACAACTCCTACTCCTCCTACTAATTCTACTTCTACAACAACTACTACCACTAGTACTTCTATTACTACTACTACTCCTTATGCTATTACTACTACTACTATTACTACTATTACCAGTACTACTACACTACTACTACTATTATTACTACTATTACAACTATTATCACTACTACTTCTTCTTAGGCTACTTCTTCTACTACCAATAATACTACTACTACTACTATGGCTACTACTACAACTGATGCTTCTACTACTAGTACTACTACTACGACTACTATTACAGCGACCACTACTACTACTAGTACTATTACTTTCAATACTCCTGTTACTACTACTACTGCTGCCGCCGCTGCTACTATTACTACTACTACTACCCAAACTACAACTAATACTCCAATTGCTACTCTTACTATGACTACCCCTATTATTAGTACTACTACTAATGATACACTACTTCGTCTACAAAAGCTACAATATTACTGCTTCTACTAATACTTCTCCCTCTATTATTACTACAGCAACTACCTCAATTACTACTACTACTACTACTACTACTAGAACTAATACTACTACTACTACTACAACTACTACTACTACTGCAACTTCTACTACTACAACTGCAACAACTATTACTCCTACTACTACTACTACTACCCAAACTACTACTAATACTACTACTGCCTCTACTACTACTACCACTACTACAGATGCTGCTGTTGTTGTTGCTGCTGCTGTTGCTACTAATACTACTACTCCTACTACTTCTACTACTATTACTACTACAACAATTACCCATACTAGAACTACTATTGCTACTACTAGTACTAATACTACTACTACTGCTGCTGCTGCTGCTGCTACTACTACTATTACTAATACTGTGACTTCTAATGCTATTACGTCTACTCTAACTTATACTACTATGATTACTACTGCTACTATAAATTCTACTATAACTTCTACTAGTACTACAACTGCTACTACTACACCTACTTCTACTATAACTTCTGCTAATACTATTACTTCCACCGCTACTACTACTGCTGCTGCTACTATTGCTACAATGACAACAACTACTTCTATTACTAGCATAAATGTTGTTACTGCTACTTCTACTACTACTACTACTACTTCTACTATTACAACTTCTACTATTGCTACTACTACTATAACTACTACTACTACTGCTGTTGCTACTGCTACTACTAATACTACTCCTATTGCTATTACTGTTACTGCTCCAACAACTAGTTCTACTACAACAACCAATGGTACTATTGCCAATGCTACTTGTAGTACTACGACTACTGTTACTACTGTTGCTGCTGCTACTACTACTACTACAACTAGTACTGCAACTAGTACTTAATCTCTGAATACTACTACAACAACAACCGCTACTATTATTACTACCGCTGCTACTAACTCTATTACTACTATTACTAGTGTTGTTGCTACTGCTTCTGCCACTACGACTACTACTACTACTACTATTACGACAAGTGCTACTAGTCCTCCTGCTACTTTTGGTATTGCTATTACTCCTACTAGTCCTACTAATACTTCTTCTAATACTATTACAACTACTACTCCTACAACTACTACTCCTACAACTACTACTACTACAACAACTATTTTTGCAACTACTACTTTTAGTACTACTATAACTACTTTTGCTATTGCGACAGCTGCTACTACTAGAACTACTGCTTCTTCTCCTACTTCTACAACTACTACTACCATTACAACTTCTACAGCTACTACTGCCACCGCTACCACTTCTACTACAGCAACAGCAACTGCTACTCCTACTAATACTGCTACTGTTTCTTCTACAACTGCTGCTACTCATACTTTGACTGCTGCTACTAGTACTACTACTACTACTACTAATACTACAACTACTACTACTACTGCTACTCCTATTACTACTACTACTATTACTACTACTATTACTACTACTACCGCTACTACTACAACTACTACTACTTCAACTACTACTACTACTACAACCACTACTGCTACTACTGACACTCCTACTTCTACTAATACTACAACTACTTATACTTCTACCGCTGCTACTGCTACTACAACTCCTTCAATTAATAACACTCCTACTTCTACTAGTGCTACAACGGCTTCTATTCCTTCTACTACTACTACTACTACTACTACTACTCCTGCTACTGCTTCTACTAGTACTACTAATACTATGCCTACTACTGTTGCTACAACCTCTTCTACTACTACTACTACCGTTGCATCTACTTCTACTTCTACTACGGCTGCTACCACTACTACTAGTACTACTACTACGACAACTGCTACAACAACTACTACAACAACTACTACAACAATAACTACTACTACTTTCACTACTGCTACTACTATTACTACTACGACTACTACTACTACTACTACTACTACTACTACTACTATTTCTAGAACTACTACAACCACTATACTTCTCCTACTACTACTACTTCTACTAGAACTACTGCTACTACTACTATGACTACTACTGCTGTTGCTAGTTCCGCTACTATTGCTACTACTACTAGAACTACTACTACTTCTGCTATTACTGCTACCACTCTACTACTATTAATATTGCGACTGCCTATACTACTACTCCTATTCCTACTAGTACATCACCTGCTACTACTACTACACCTACTTCTATTACTACTACAATAATAACTGCTACTAGTAAAACTCCTACTACTAATGCTACTAGTACTTCTTCATCTACTACGGCTATTAGTACTACAACCACTACTACTACTAATACCACAATGGCTACTACTTCTTCAGCTACTATGACTATTTCTACTACTACTGCTACTACTACTACGACTACAACCACTAGTTTTGCAACTATTGCAACAACTACTACTATTACTACTACTGCTACTACTATTACTACGATAACAATGACAACTACTACTACTACTTCTGCTACGACAACAACTACAACTATGACTTCTACTACAACTACTACTACTACTACTACTTCTACAACTACTACAGCTATAGCTTCTAATGAAACATCTCCTTTTACAACTTCTGCTACTACTACCACTACTACTGCTGCTAGTATTACTAATACTACAATTACGATGACTACTACCACTTCTACAACTACAACTACTACTAATACTACTACTACCACTACTTTTGCTATTATTGCAACTACAACAACAACTACTACTAGTACTACTACTACAACAACTACTGTTGCCACTACTACTACTACTACAAAAACAACAACTACCACTACTAGAATTTTTATTACTACTACAACCATTTCAGCTACTACAACTCTTGCAACTGTGACTTCTATTGCTACTACTAGTACAACTAGTACTACTTCTATTGCTAATACTAGTTCTACAACTACTACTGCTATTGCTTCAAATACAACTTCTCCTTTTACTACTTTTGCTACTACTACTACTACTTCTAGTACTTCTACTGCAACTAACAGCATGACTACTACGACTACTACAGCCACTACTACTATTGCTACTGATACTACTACTACGTCTCCTACTACTACTACTTATGGTACTATAGCTGCTACTACTACTTTTGCTACTAATACTACAACTACTGTT
>RXID01018099.1:0-11033 GCA_005019695.1 Trichopus zeylanicus subsp. travancoricus | reverse complement strand
AAAAACCCTCCCAAAGTCCATAAAATCAAGGAAATCATAAAAGAACACTCAAACTTCAGGAAAGTAGACAAAATCCCTTAAACTACAAAAAAACATAAAAATTCTCTCTTAAATATGCATTTCGTTCTCTAAAGGGGTACATATGCGATAATTAAAAATTTCAGATTGAGTCTTCCATTTTAGTTTTTAAGAAATATATATATGCCAAAAACTTTTCTCTACGTATTTGTCTTCTTTCAAAGTGTTTTATATACGAAAATTAAGTTCTTTAAGGTGAAATATGAAATTTTATTTTTGAAAGAGACATATATGTGAAAATCAGTGCTTTTTTCTTGAATGTGCGATTTCATTTTTCCAGTTATGAGGCAAAATATTTTTTTGCAGTACTTTATTGCTTTCGAATTTTTTACCTTACGAGGGTAGTATGTATTTTCATTTTTTAGATATGTTTTCCAAGGAGGTTTGAATTTTTTCAAGAGGTGAACACAAGTAAACTGAAATTTTCAAATGAGGCAGAATATCACAGAAAATTTTTCAAAGCATAGAAAGCCATAAAATTCCGTAAAAATATAAAGATATATAAAAACCCTCCCTCGAAAATTCAAAAAATCTTAAGAAAAACCATTGGTTGAACGTAGAAAAACTACAAAAATTTATTAAATATGCAAAAATTACATATAATTGGTAAAAGCGCACAACAAGTTTTAAAAAAACTTTACTTCTTTTGAACTTGCCACATTACGAGGTTAATTCTCCGTGAAATTAGAGAAATCCCAAAAAACCCCTTAAACTTCATGACGATATAAAAAATCCCAGAAACTATAAAAAGTTCAGAAAAATTATGTTTTGAACATTCGTCACATTCTCTAAAGGGTATATATGCGATAATTAAGATTTTGAAATTGAGTCTTCAATTTCAGTTTTTAAGGGGTATATATGTCAAAAATATTTTTCTGATTTTTTTTCTTTTTTCAAAGTGGTATATATGCGAAAATTTAGCCCTTTAAGGTTAAATATGAAATTTTAATTTTTTAGTAGTCATTTATGTAAAAATTGGAGTTTTATAATCGAATCAGCGATTCAATTTTTTAAGATTCCGAGGACAAATATGTTTTAAAAACACTTGACTTCTTTTGAATTTTTTACATTATGAGGTTAAATATGAATTTCATTTTGTAAGTATGTTTTCCAAGCATGTTTGAATTTTTTTAAGGGGCACGCAAGGAAATTAGGAATCTTTGAATGAGGAGACAAATCATAGACATATTAGGACAGTATGAAAATCATAAAAGTCCAAGCAAAATAGTAATAAAGTATACAAAAAACGCCCTTGAAATCTTCAAAAAACATGAAAAAAAATTATTATTGCACAAATCAGGCATTTTGCAAAAAATGCAGAGAATTGGTAAAAATAGAAAATATCACCAAAAAAGTCCCAAAGTCCATAAAAACATGACAATCTTAAAAGAACCCTCAAACTTCAGGAAAGTAGACAAAATCCCATAAACTACAAAAAAACATAAAAATTCTCTTTTAAATATGCATTTCGTTCTCTAAAAGGGTACATATGCGATAATTAAAAATTTCAGATTGAGTCTTCCATTTTAGTTTTTAAGGAATATATATATGCCAAAAACTTTTCTCTACGTATTTCACTTCTTTCAAAGTGTTTTATATACGAAAATTAAGTTCTTTGAGGTTAAATATGAAATTTTATTTTTGAAAGAGACATATATGTGAAAATCAGTGCTTTTTTCTTGAATGTGCAATTTCATTTTTCCAGTTATGAGGCAAAATAATTTTTTGCAGTACTTTATTGCTTTCGAATTTTTTACCTTACGAGGCTAGTTTGTATTTTCATTTTTTGGATATGTTTTCCAAGAAGTTTTGATTTTTTTGAAGAGGTGTACACAGGTAAACTGAAATTTTCAAATGAGGCAGAATATCACATAAAATTTTTCAAAGCACAGAAAGCCATAAAATTCCGTAAAAATATAAAGATATATAAAAACCCTCCCTCGAAAGTTCAAAAAATTAAAAACAACCATTGAACGTAGAAAAAAATACAAAATTTATTAAATATGCAAAAATTACATATAATTCGTAAAAGCGCAAAACAAGTTTTAAAAAAACTTTACTTCTTTTGAACTTGCCACATTACGAGGTTAATTCTCCGTGAAATTAGAGAAATCCCAAAAACCCCCTTAAACTTCATGAAAATATAAAAAATCCCAGAAACTATAAAAAGTTCAAAAAAATTATGTTTTGAATATTCGTCACATTCTCTAAAGGGGTATATATGCGATAATTAAGATTTTGAAATTGAGTCTTCAATTTCAGTTTTTAAGAGGTATATATGTCAAAAATATTTTTCTGGTTTTTTTTCTTTTTTCAAAGTGTTATATATGCGAAAATTTAGCCCTTTAAGGTTAAATATGAAATTTTAATTGTTTAGGAGTCATTTATGTAAAAATTGGAGTTTTATAATCGAATCAGCGATTTAATTTTTTAAGATTCCGAGGACAAATATGTTTTTAAAACACTTGACTTCTTTTGAATTTTTTACATTATGAGGTTAAATATGAATTTTCATTTTGTAAGTATGTTTTCCAAGCATGTTTGAATTTTTTTAAGGGCACGCCAAGGAAATTGAGAATCTTGACTGAGGAAAAAAAAATCGTTTAGAAATATTATGACAGTATAGAACCTCATAAATTTCCAATAAAAATATAATAAAGTATAAAAAACCCCTTGAAATCTCAAAAAACATGAAAAACTATATTTGTTGAAAATTCATTCAATTTTGCAGAAGAGAAAGAAAATGGAGGGAGAATGGTAAAAATAAAAAAAATTCACCAAAAAACCCTCCCAAAGTCCCATAAAATCATTGGAAATCTTAAAAAGAAAACTCAAACTTTAGGAAGTAGAACCAAACTCCCTTCAACTACAAAAAAACATAAAAATTCTCTTTTAACTATGCATTTCGTTCTCTAAAGGGGTACATATGCGATCATTAAAAATTTCAGATTGAGTCTTCCATTTTAGTTTTTAAGAAATATATATATGCCAAAAACTTTTCTCTACGTATTTCTCTTCTTTCAAAGTGTTTTATCTACGAAAATTAAGTTCTTTGAGGTTAAATATGAAATTTTATTTTTGAAAGAGACATATATGTGAAAATCAGTGCTTTTTTCTTGAATGTGCGATTTCATTTTTCCAGTTATGAGGCAAAATAATTTTTTGCAGTACTTTATTGCTATCGAATTTTTTACCTTACTAGGTTAGTATGTATTTTCATTTTTTAGATATGTTTTCCAAGAATGTTTGAATTTTTTGAAGAGGTGTACACAAGTAAACTTAAATTTTCAAATGAGGCAGAATATCACAGAAAATTTTTCAAAGCATAGAAAGCCATAAAATTCCGTAAAAATATAAATATATATAAAAACCCTCCCTCCAAAGTGTAAAAACTTAAGAACAACCATTGAACGTAGAAAAAATACAAAATTTATTAAATATGCAAAAATTACATATAATTCGTAAAAGCGCAAAACAAGTTTTAAAAAAACTTTACTTCTTTTGAACTTGCCACATCACGAGGTTAATTCTCCGTGAAATTAGAGAAATCCCAAAAAACCCCTTAAACTTCATGAAAATATAAAAAATCCCAGAAACTATAAAATGTTCAAAAAAATTATGTTTTTGAATATTCCTCACATTCTCTAAAGGGGTATATATGCGATAATTAAGATTTTGAAATTGAGTCTTCAATTTCAGTTTTTAAGAGGTATATATGTCCAAAATATTTTTATGGTTTTTTTTCTTTTTTCAAAGTGGTATATATGCGAAAATTTAGCCCTTTAAGGTTGAGTATGAAATTTTAATTTTTTAGGAGTCATTTATGCAAACATTAGAGTTTATAATCGAATCAGCGATTTAATTTTTTCAGATTCCGAGGATAAATATGTTTTTAAAACACTAGACTTATTTTGAATTTTTTACATTATGAGGTTAAATATGAATTTTCATTTTGTAAGTATGTTTTCCAAGCATGTTTGAATTTTTTTAAGTGGCACGCAAGGAAATTAGAATCTTTGAATGAGGAGAAAAATCAAAGAAATATTATGATAGTATAGAAAATCATAAAATTCCAATAAAAATATAATAAAGTATAAAAAACTCTCTTGAAATCTCAAAAACATGAAAAAAAAATATTTGAAAATTCATTAATTTTGCACAAAATGCAGAGAATTGGTAAAAATAGAAAATACCACCAAAAACCCTCCCAAAGTCCATAAAATCATGGAAATCTTAAAAGAACACTCAAACTTCAGGAAAGTAGACAAAATCCCTTCAACTACAAAAAAACATAAAAATTCTCTTTTAAATATGCATTTCGTTCTCTAAAGGGGTACATTTGCGATCATTAAAAATTTCAGATTGAGTCTTCCATTTTAGTTTTTAAGAAATATATATATGCCAAAAACTTTTCTCTACGTATTTCTCTTCTTTCAAAGTGTTTTATATACTAAAATTAAGTTCTTTGAGGTTAAATATGAAATTTTATTTTTGAAAGAGACATATATGTGAAAATCAGTGCTTTTCTCTTGAATGCGCGATTTCATTTTTCCAGTTATGAGGCAAAATAATTTTTTGCAGTTCTTTATTGCTTTTGAATTTTTTACCTTACGAGGTTAGTATGTATTTTCATTTTTTAGATATGTTTTCGAAGAAGGTTTGAATTTTTTTAAGAGGTGTACACAAGTAAACTGAAATTTTCAAATGTGGCAGAATATCACAGAAAATTTTTCAAAGCATAGAAAGCCATAAAATTCGGTAAAAATATAAGGATATATATTAAATCCCTCCCTCGAAAGTTCAAAAACTTAAAAACAACCATTGAACGTAGAAAAAATACGAAATTTATTAAATATGGAAAAATTACATATAATTCGTAAAAGCGCAAAACAAGTTTTAAAAAAACTTTACTTCTTTTGAACTTGCCACATTACGAGGTTAATTCTCCGTGAAATTATAGAAATCCAAAAAAACCCCTTAAACTTCATGAAAATATAAAAAATCCCAGAAACTATAAAAAGTTCAAAAAAATTTTGTTTTGAATATTCGTCACATTCTCTAAAGGGGTATATATGCGATAATTAAGATTTTGAAATTGAGTCTTCAGTTTCAGTTTTTAAGAGGTATATATGTCAAAAATATTTTTCTGGTTTTTTTTCTTTTTTCAAAGTGGTATATATGCGAAAATTTAGCCCTTTAAGGTTAAATATGAAATTTTAATTTTTTAGGAGTCATTTATGTAAAAATTGGAGTTTTATAATCGAATCAGCGATTTAATTTTTGAAGATTCCGAGGACAAATATGTTTTTAAAACACTTGACTTCTTTTGAATTTTTTACATTATGAGGTTAAATATGAATTTTCGTTTTGTAAGTATGTTTTCCAAGCCTGTTTGAATTTTTTTAAGTGGCACACAAGGAAATTAGAATCTTTGAATGAGGAAAAAAATCATAGAAATATTATGACAGTATAGAAAATCATAAAATTCCAATAAAAATATAATTAAGTATTAAAAAGTCCCTTGAAATCTCAAAAACATGAAAAAAAAAATATTTGAAAATTCATTAATTTTGCAGAAAATGCAGAGAATTGGTAAAAATAGAAAATATCACCAAAAACCCTCCCAAAGTCCATAAAATCATGGAAATCTTAAAAGAACCCTCAAACTTCAGGAAAGTAGACAAAATCCCTTCAACTACAAAAAAACATAAAAATTCTCTTTTAAATATGCATTTCGTTCTCTAAAAGGGTACATATGCGATAATTAAAAATTTCAGATTGAGTCTTCCATTTTAGTTTTTAAGACATATATATATGCCAAAAACTTTTCTCTACGTATTTTTCTTCTTTCAAAGTGTTTTATATACGAAAATTAAGTTCTTTGAGGTTAAATATGAAATTTTATTTTTGAAAGAGACATATATGTGAAAATCAGTGCTTTTTTCTTGAATGTGCGATTTCATTTTTTCAGTTATGAGGCAAAATTATTTTTTGCAGTTCTTTATTTTGCTTTTGAATTTTTTACTTACGCTGTTAGTATGTATTTTCATTTTTTAGATATGTTCGAGAGGGTTTGAATTTTTTAGAGGTGTACACAAGTAAAACTGAACTTTCAAATGTTGGCCGAATATAAAGAAAATTTTTCAAAGGATAGGAAAGCCATACAAATTCGGTAAAAATATAAGGATATATAAAAAACCTCCCTCGAAAGTTCAAAAACTTAAAAACAACCATTGAACGTAGAAAAAATATGAAATTTATTAAATATGGAAAAATTACATATAATTCGTTAAAGCGCAAAACAAGTTTTAAAAAAACTTTACTTCTTTTGAACTTGCCACATCACGAGGTTAATTCTCCGTGAAATGAGAGAAATCCGAAAAAACCCCTTAAACTTCATGAAAATATAAAAAATCCCAGAAACTATAAAAAGTTCAAAAAAATTATGTTTTTCAATATTCCTCACATTCTCTAAAGGGGTATATATGCGATAATTAAGATTTTGAAATTGAGTCTTCAGTTTCAGTTTTTAAGAGGTATATATGTCAAAAATATTTTTATGGTTTTTTTTCTTTTTTCAAAGTGGTATATATGCGAAAATTTAGCCCTTTAAGGTTGAGTATGAAATTTTAATTTTTTACGAGTCATTTATGTAAAAATTTGCGTTTTATAATCGAATCAGCGATTTAATTTTTTAAGATTCCGAGGACAAATATGTTTTTAAAACACTTGACTTATTTTGAATTTTTTACATTATGAGGTTAAATATGAATTTTCATTTTGTAAGTATGTTTTCCAAGCATGTTTGAATTTTTTTAAGTGGCACACAAGGAAATTAGAATCTTTGAATGAGGAGAAAAATCATAGAAATATTATGACAGTATAGAAAATCATAAAATTCCAATAAAAATATAATAAAGTATAAAAAACTCCCTTGAAATCTCAAAAACATGAAAAAAAATATTTGAAAATTCATTAATTTTGCAAAAAATGTAGAGAATTGGTAAAAATAGAAAATAACACCAAAAACCCTCCCAAAGTCCATAAAATCATGGAAATCTTAAAAGAACACTCAAACTTAAGGATAGTAGACAAAATCCCTTCAACTACAAAAAAACATAAAAATTTTCTTTTAAATATGCATTTCGTTCTCTAAAGGTGTACAGATGCGATAATTAAAAATTTCAGATTGAGTCTTCCATTTTAGTTTTTAAGAAATATATATATGCCAAAAACTTTTCTCTACGTATCTGTCTTCTTTCACAGTGTTTTATATACGAAAATTAAGTTCTTTGAGGTTAAAAATATGAAATTTTATTTTTGAAAGGACATAGATGTGAAAATCAGTGCTTTCTTGCAATGCGCGTTTCATTTTTCCATTTAGAGCACAAATAAGTTTTTGCAGTTCTTTATGCTTTTGAATTTTTTTACCTTATGATGTAGTATGTATTTTCATTTTTAGATATGTTTCGAAGAGGGTTTGAATTTTTTTAAGAGGTGTACACAAGTAAACTGAAATTTTCAAATGTGGCAGAATATCACAGAAAATTTTTCAAAGCATAGAAAGCCATAAAATTCGGTAAAAATATAAGGATATATAAAAACCCTCCCTCGAAAGTTCAAAAACTTAAAAACAACCATTGAATGTAGAAAAAATACGAAATTTATTAAATATGGAAATTACATATAATTCGTAAAAGCGCAAAACAAGTTTTAAAAAAACTTTACTTCTTTTGAACTTGCCACATCACGAGTTTAATTCTCCGTGAAATGAGAGAAATCCGAAAAAACCCCTTAAACTTCATGAAAATATAAAAAATCCCAGAAACTATAAAAAGTTCAAAAAAATTATGTTTTGAATATTCGTCACATTCTCTAAATGGGTATATATTCGATAATTAAGATTTTGAAATTGAGTCTTCAATTTCAGTTTTTAAGAGGTATATATGTCAAAAATATTTTTATGGTTTTTTTTCTTTTTTCAAAGTGGTATATATGCGAAAATTTAGCCCTTTAAGGTTGAGTATGAAATTTTAATTTTTTACGAGTCATTTATGTAAAAATTTGCGTTTTATAATCGAATCAGCGATTTAATTTTTTAAGATTCCGAGGACAAATATGTTTTTAAAACACTTGACTTATTTTGAATTTTTTACATTATGAGGTTAAATATGAATTTTCATTTTGTAAGTATGTTTTCCAAGCATGTTTGAATTTTTTTAAGTGGCACACAAGGAAATTAGAATCTTTGAATGAGGAGAAAAATCATAGAAATATTATGACAGTATAGAAAATCATAAAATTCCAATAAAAATATAATAAAGTATAAAAAACTCCCTTGAAATCTCAAAAACATGAAAAAAAATATTTGAAAATTCATTAATTTTGCAGAAAATGCAGAGAATTGGTAAAAATAGAAAATAACACCAAAAACCCTCCCAAAGTCCATAAAATCGTGGAAATCTTAAAAGAACACTCAAACTTCAGGAAAGTAGACAAAATCCCTTCAACTACAAAAAAACATAAAAATTTTCTTTTAAATATGCATTTCGTTCTCTAAAGGTGTACATATGCGATAATTAAAAATTTCAGATTGAGTCTTCCATTTTATTTTTTAAGAAATATATATATGCCAAAAACTTTTCTCTACGTATTTTTCTTCTTTCAAAGTGTTTTATATACGAAAATTAAGTTCTTTGAGGTTAAATATGAAATTTTACTTTTGAAAGAGACATATATGTGAAAATCAGTGCTTTTCTCTTGAATGCGCGATTTCATTTTTCCAGTTATGAGGCAAAATAATTTTTTGCAGTTCTTTATTGCTTTTGAATTTTTTACCTTACGATGTTAGTATGTATTTTCATTTTTTAGATATGTTTTCGAAGAGGGTTTGAATTTTTTTAAGAGGTGTACACAAGTAAACTGAAATTTTCAAATGTGGCAGAATATCACAGAAAATTTTTCAAAGCATAGAAAGCCATAAAATTCGGTAAAAATATAAGGATATATAAAAACCCTCCCTCGAAAGTTCAAAAACTTAAAAACAACCATTGAACGTAGAAAAAATACGAAATTTATTAAATATGGAAAATTTACATATAATTCGTAAAAGCGCAAAACAAGTTTTAAAAAAACTTTACTTCTTTTGAACTTGCCACATTACGAGGTTAATTCTTCTTGAAATTAGAGAAATCCCAAAAAACCCCTTAAACTTCATGAAAATATAAAAAATCCCAGAAACTATAAAAAGTTCAAAAAAATTATGTTTTTAAATGTTCGTCACATTCTCTAAAGGGGTATATATTCGATAATTAAGATTTTGAAATTGAGTCTTAAATTTCAGTTTTTAAGAGGTATATATGTCAAAAATATTTTTCTGGTTTTTTTTCTTTTTTCAAAGTGGTATATATGCGAAAATTTAGCCCTTTAAGGTTGAGTATGAAATTTTAATTTTTTAGGAGTCATTTATGTAAAAATTGGAGTTTTATTATCGTATCAGCGATTTAATTTTTTAAGATTTCGAGGACAAATATGTTTTTAAAACAATTCACTTCTTTTGAATTTTTTACATTATGAGGTTAAATATGAATTTTCATTTTGTAAGTATGTTTTCCAAGCATGTTTGAATTTTTTTAAGTGGCACGCAAGGAAATTAGAATCTTCGAATGAGGAGAAAAATCATAGAAATATTATGGCAGTATAGAAAATCATAAAATTCCAATAAAAATATAATAAAGTATAAAAAACTCCCTTGAAATCTCAAAGCATGAAAAACAATATTTGAAAATTCATTAATTTTGCAAAAAATGCAGAGAATCGGTAAAAATAGAAAATATCACGAAAAACCCTCCCATAGTCCATAAAATAATGGAAATCTTAAAAGAACCCTCAAACTTCAGGAAAGTAGACAAAATCCCTTGAACTACAAAAAAACATAAAAATTCTCTTTTAAATATGCATTTCGTTCTCTAAAGCGGTACATATGCGATAATTAAAAATTTCAGATTGAGTCTTCCATTTTTATTTTTTAAGAAATATATATATGCCAAAAACTTTTCTCTACATTTTTTCTTCTTTCAAAGTGTTTTATATACGAAAATTAAGTTCTTTGAGGTTAAATATGAAATTTTATTTTTGAAAGAGACATATATGTGAAAATCAGTGCTTGTTTATTGAATATGCGATTTCATTTTCTCAGTTATGAGGCAAAATAATTTTTTGCAGTACTTTATTGCTTTCGAATTTTTTACCTTACGAGGTTAGTATGTATTTTCATTTTTTAGATATGTTGTCCAAGAAGGTTTGATTTTTTTGAAGAGGTGTACACAGGTAAACTGAAATTTTCAAATGAGGCAGAATATCACAGAAAATTTTTCAAAGCATAGAAAGCCATAAAATTCGGATAAAATATAAAAATATATAAAAATCCTCCCTCGAAAGTTCAAAAACGTAAAAACAACCATTGCACATAGAAAAAATACAAAATTTATTAAATATGCAAAAATTACATATAATTCGTAAAAGCGCAAAACAAGTTTTAAAAAAACTTCACTTCTTTTGAACTTGCCACATTACGAGGTTAATTCTCCGTGAAATTAGAGAAATCCCAAAAAACCCCTTAAACTTCATGAAAATAGAAAAAATCCCAGAAACTATAAAAAGTTCAAAAAAATTATGTTTCGAATATTCGTCACATTCTCTAAAGGGGTATATATGCGATAATTAAGATTTTGAAATTGAGTCTTCAATTTCAGTTTTTAAGAGTTATATATGTCAAAAATATTTTTATGGTTTTTTTCTTTTTTCCAAGTGGTATATATCGAAAATTTAGCCCTTTAAGGTGAGTATGAAATTTTAATTTTTTAGGAGTCATTATGTAAAAATTGGAGTTTTATAACGAATAGCCTGATTTAATTTTTTAAGATTCCGAGACAACTATGTTTTTAAAACACTTG
>RXID01018098.1:0-12336 GCA_005019695.1 Trichopus zeylanicus subsp. travancoricus | reverse complement strand
CTATTAATGCTACCACTACTACGACTGGTACTACTTTTAATACTACTACTACTATTATTATTACGACTACTACTACTACAACTACTACCACCATTACAACTACTTCTGCTACTTCTTCTGCTAATGCTATCACTACTACGACTGCTACTATTGCTACTGCTACAACTATTGCTACCAATACTACTACTACTATAGTGACTACAAGTACTACTATAATACTACGACTTTTGTTGTTGTTGCCGCTACAACCAATGCCACTACAACTACAATTGTTGCGAATTCCGCAACTACTGCAGCTACTACTGCTGCTACTGCTCTTAAAACTACTACTATTGCAACTGCTGCTACTACAAATACTACTACTAATACTACTTCTACTACTACTGCTGCTACTGCTACTACTACTACTAGTGTAGCTACTACTACTACTACTGCTACTTCTATTTCTATTAATGTTGCTGCTACTACAACAGCTACTACTACTACTGATGCAGCTTCTACTACTGCGACTTTTACCACTAAGGCCGCTACAACTATTGGTGCTACTTCTACTGCTGCTGCGCCTACTGCTAGCACTGCTACTACTACAACAACTAGTATTGCTATTGCTACTGCGACTACTACCACGCCTACTACTTATCTTACGACCACTACTATTACTACTTCTACTACTACTGCTGCTGCTGCTATTGCTATTGTTGCTAATATTACTACTACTACGACTTCTCGTACTACTACCACTACAGCTGCTACTGCAACTACTACTCCTACTGCTGCTATGGCTGCTACTACTACTGCTGCTGTAACTACCGGTACTACTGCTACTGCTACTACCACTGCTGCTGCTTCTATTGCCACTACTATTGCTTTTATCAATACTGCTTCTACTATAGCTGCTACAACTGCCCCTACTACTAGTACTGCTAGAACAGCTACTACTACTGCTACCACTACTACGAGTACCACTACAACTGCTACTACTACTAGTACTACTACTACAGCTACTGCTACTACTACTTCTTTTCCAACTACAATTACTTCTGCTACTTGAACTGCTACTACTTCTACTACTATTTCTACTACTAATGCTACAACTACAACGACTACAACCACTACTACTACGAGTATTGCTACTACAACTGCTAACGCTACTACTACTATGATTGCTACTATTGGTACTACTACTACTCTTATTACTACTACTACTACTACGACTACCACTATTAGAGCTACTATTGATTCTGCTGCTACAATTACTACTACTACCGCTACAACTACTTCAAATGCTACAACTACTATGACTGCTACTATTGCTAATACTACAGCTACTGCTACTACTACAACTACTTATAGTATTACTACAGCTATAGCCACAACAACTTTTGCTAATGCTACAATTACTGTTACTGCTACTACTACTACAGCGACTACTACTACTATTACAACACAACTACTTCTGGTACTATTGCGGCTACTACCAGTGCTACTGCAACTAGAGTTGTTATGACTACTGCTACTACTACAACTGCTGTTACTACTATAGCACTTACAACAACAACAACAACAACAACAACAACAACAACAACAACAACAACAACAACAACTACTACTACTACTAGTACTGTTACTGCTGCTATTACTACTACTACTATTATTATTACTACCATTACTACTACTGTTACCACTACTATTACTACTTCTATTACTACTTCTACTAATATTACTACTACTACTACTATTATTACTACTACTACTATTATTATTACTATTACTGCTACTACAATGACAACTAGAACTGCTACTACTACTACTATTATTTCAACAATCACGCCTACTACTATTACTACTAAGACTACCACTACTGCTCCTACTAGTATTGCTACTACGACTACAGCTACTACAACAACAACAACTACTATTACTTCAACTATTACTACAACTATTGCTACTAGTTCTACTGCTTCTCCTACTACTACTGCTACTGCTTCTACTACTACTCCTACTGCTGCTGCTGCTGCTACTACTACTACTACTGCTACTATTACTACTATTACTATGACTACTACTATAACAATAACTACTTGTACTACTACTACTAGTACTACTACTACAGCTGCTGCTATTACCACAACAACCACTACTACTACTAGAAGTACTACAACTGCTACTACTATTTCTACCACAACAACAACAACTACTACTAGTATTATTTCTAATACACCTACTACAACGACAACTATTAGTACTACTACTTCTACAACTATAATTATTACTACTATTGCTACTACAGCTATTGCTACGTTTGTTATTACTACTACTACTACTTCTACTACCATTTCTGCTACTACAGCCACTACTTCTACTTCTTCCCCTACTAGTACTCCTATTACTACTACTACAGCTACTACTGGCACTCCTGCTATTACTACTACTACTGCTGCTGCTGCTACTACTACTACTACTATTGCCACTATTTCTGCTACTACTACCACTACTAGTACTACTAGTTCTACTTTTGTTGCTAGTACTACTGCTGCTACAGCTACTATTATTATTACTACTACTACTATTACTACTACTACTCCTACTACTATTGTTACTCCTACTACTACTGCTACTACTACTATTGGTATTGCCTCTACTTTTGCTACAGCTACTACTGTTACTGCTATTATTTCTTCTCCTACTGCTGCTATTGCTGCTATTACTACTGCTACTACGACTGCTACCACTACTATGACTTGTACTACTACTACTGCTACTGTTGTTACTACTAGTACTCCTACTCTAACTCCAGCTCCTACTACTACTACTGCTACTACAGCTACTACAGCAACTTCTGCTCCAACTACTACTATAATTACCACTGCCACTACTATTGCTACTACTACTACTACTGCAACTACTAGCACTACAACTGAAACTGGTACTACTACTGCTACTATTATTGCAACTACTACTACTACTACGAATACTATTTTTGATACCACTACTACTGCTACTACTGCTACTATTACTACTAATGCTTCACCTGCAACTCATGCTGCTTCTACAACTACAACAACAACTACTGCTACTACAAATACCGCTCCTACTACTACTACTACTTCTACTGCTGCTGCTACTATTGATGCTACAGCTACTGCTAGTAATACTACTATCGCCAAAAATGCTGCTGCTACTGTAGCTACTATTACTATTAACACAACAACTACTATTGCTGCTACTGCTACTACTAATGTTGCGGCTACAACTTGCACTACTACTACTGCAACAATTACTAGAACTACTACTACTACAACAACTATTATTACTTTTACAACGACAACTACTGCTTCCATTACTACTACTAGTACTACTACCAGTACTACTACTAGTACTACTACTACTAGTACTACTACTACTACTACTACTTCGACAACTATTACTACTGCAACTCTTTCTATGGCTACTGCTACTATTACTACTGTTATTACTACTACTAACATTCTTATTACTACTATTGCCACTACTTCTACTACTACTACTACGACGTCAACTACTACTACTTCTACTGCTACTACTACTACAATCACAACAACTTCTCTTACTAGTACTATTATAACTACTACAACTTCCATTACTGCTCTTAATACTATTGCCTCTGCTACTACATCTGCTGCTACTATTATGACTACTTCTACTACTACTACTACTGATACTTCTATTATTATTACTACTACTACTACTTCTACTACTACTCCTACTACTATTCCTGCTGCTTCTACAACTATAACTACTACTACTATTACTTATGTTGCTACTGCTGCCGCTAATACTCGTACTTCTACTCCTACTAATCTACTACTACTACTACTATGACTACAATTATTGCTGCTGTTACTTCAACTTCTACTACTGTGACTACAACTACTCCTCCTACTGCCGCCACTATGACTACTACTACTACTACTACAATAGTTGCTACTACTAATGCTATTACAACTGTGACTACTACTTCTACCAAGACTGTTGGTGATAGGGCTACTTCTACGTCCCCCGCTACTACATTTGCTACTACTACTACTGCTACTACTACTAGTACAACAACTACTACTACTACCACTTTACTACCACTACTTCTGCTACATTGACTACAAGAACAACTGCTACTACCACAACAACAACAACAACAACTACTACTACTACTATTATTACTACTACTACTACTACTCGACAACAACAACAACTACTACTACTACTATGCAACAACCACTCCTACTACTACTATTACTACTACTATGACTGCCACTTCTACTCTTACTGTTCTTGCTACTACTACTATAGCTACTACTACTACAACAACAACTACAACTACTTCTACTACTACTACTACTACAACAATTACTACTGCTACTTCTATCGCTATTCGTACTACTACTACAACTACAACTACTTCTACTACTACTACAACTATTACTACTATTACCGTAACTATTACTACAACAACAACAACTACTTCTAGAACTACTACTAGTACTACTGCTGCTGCTGCTGCTGCTACCAGAACTACCACTACTACAACTTCAGCTACCACAACTACTACTACTACTACCACAACAACAAAAACTACTACTACTATTAATCCTAATACACCTACTACAACTACTGCTTTTACTACTTCTACTTCTACAACTAATATTATTATTACTACTACTACTACTACTGGTGCTACTGCTACTACTACTTCTACTACCATTCCTGCTACTACTGTAACTACTTCTACTACTTCTCCGGCTACTACTCCTATAAGTACTACTACTATTGCTGCTGCTGCTGCTACTACTGCTACTACTACTACCACTACTAGTACTACTAGCACTACTGTTGCAACTACTACTAGTGCTACAACTGCTGCTGCTACTACTACTATTACTACAACAACAACAACAATAACAACTACAAGTATTACTCCTACAATTGCTACAACTGCTACTGCTTCTGCTATGGCTACCACTATTACGGCTACTACAGCTACTCCTACTACTGTTGTTACTCCTACTACTACTAATGCTGCTACAACTACTACTATGACTACTATTGCTACTGCTCCTACTCCAACTCCAGCTCGTACTACTACTACTACTGCTACTACAACTACTATTGCTACCGCTAATGGTACTGTTACCACTGATGCTGCTATTGCTGTTGCTACTACTACTACTACCACCATGCTACTACTACTGCTGCTGCTATTGCTGTAACAACTATTGTTATTACCATTGTTTCAACAATAACTACTACTACTACTACTACTGTTGTTGTCGTTGCCCCTACTAAAACTACTACTATTATTGTTGCTGTTGTTGTTGTTGCTGCTGCTGTTGCTATTCTTGCTATTGTTACTACAACTACTATTACTACTACTATAACTACTACTATTAATGCTGCTACTACTACTACTACTACTACCACCACCCCTTCTACAACTCTGCTGCTTCTTCCACTAATGCTGCTACTACTACTGCTGATACTACTATTTTTGCTCCTTCAACTACTACTACAACAACAACTACTACTATTACTACTGTAACTGCTGCTCCTACTACTACTACTACTACTACTACTACTACTACTACACCTAATACTTATCTTACTACTACTACACCTAATACTTATCTTACTACTACTACTACTGCTACTACAAGTACTGCTACTACTACTGCTGATTCTTTTACTACAACTACTATTTTTACTACTACTGTGGCTGCTTCTGCTACTACTACTACTACTACTACTTTTTTTGCTGGTACTACAACTACTAATGTTGTAGCTACTGTTACTAATACTACTACTACTACTACGACTTCTCCTACTACTACTACTACTGCTGCTGCTACTATTAGTATTGCGACTACTACCACTGCTACTACTACTACTACTACTCTAGTTGTTGTTGCTACTGCCACTACTACTTCTACTGCTGCTGCTGCTAATACTACTGCGACTACTACTACTATTTCTATTACTACTACTACTAATGCTGCTGTTACTACTACTATTACTACTACTGCTACTACTGTTACTACTACTACTGCGACTTCTACCACTAATGCTGCTGCTACTACTACTGATATTACTATTGTTGCTGATGCTGCTGCTTCTTCTTCTACTACTACTATTGTAGCTGCTGCTCCTACTACTACTACTCCACCTACTACTTATCTTGCTACTGCTACTACTACTACTCCTACTACTTATCTTACTACTAATCCTGCTACTACTACAGCTACTGCTAATACTGGTGGTGTTGCTTCTACTATGATTACTATTTCTACTACTACTACTATAATTGCTACTATTACTGCGGCTACTGCAACTACTACTATTGTTGCTACTGTTGCTAATAATAATACTACTACTACTACTGCTACTAGTACAACTACTACTAACACAACTACTGCTGCTGCTGCTCCTGCTACTGTTACTACTACTCCTACAACAATAAGTAGTACTGCTACTACTGCTGCTATTACTACTACTGCTGCTACAATGATTGCTACTGCTATTGCTGCTACTACTACAATAATAACTACTACTACTACTGCTACAACTATTGCTACGGCTACCACTGCCCCAACAACAACAACAACTACTACTGCTACTGCTGTTGCTGCTACTACCACTGCTACTATTACTAATAATACTATTGATGCTACAAATAATGCTATTACCGCTGTTGCTGCTGTTGCTATTACTACTACTACTATTGCTGCTACTATTGCTATTGCTACTACTACTACAAGTACTATTGTTACTATAGCTACTATTGCTAATGCTACTGTTACTACTGCTACTACTACTGTTGCTACCGGTACTACTATTGCTGCTGCTACTACTTTTACTATTGCTACTACTTCTACTGTTGTTACTACTGCTACTACTACTACTACTACTACTACTACTACTACTTTTGCTTCATCTAGTACAACACTTACTACGACAACTACAACTGCAACTACTATAGCTACTACTACTACTACTACTATAACTGCTACCACTATTGCAACAACTTCTCCTTCTATTACTACAACAACCACTACTACTACTTCTACTACTATTACTATCACTACAACTACTACTACAACTAGAAATACTACTTCTACGACTGCTGCTGCTGCTACTAATGCTACTATGACTATTTCTACTACTACAACTACTTCTGCTGTTCTTGCTACGGCTACTACTACTGCTGCCGCTACAACTACTGTTACTACTACTACTGCTACTACTATTGATGTTACGGCTAATACTCTTACTGCTGCTGCTGCTGCTGCTGCTACAACTACTAATACTACTCCTATTACTATAGCCAGTAGTGCTACTACTCCAACTAATACTACAACCACTGTTGTTGTTGCTGCTACTACTACTAGTAGGACTAATACTACTACTACTTCTGCTTCTACTACTGCTATTACTACTATGGGTACTACTGCTGAGGCTTCTACTACAACTTCTATTTCTACTACAGCTACTACTTTTGCTATTACTCCTACTACTACTACTACTACTGCTACTACTACTGTAGTTGCTGTTACTGCTACTACTACTGCTGCTGTTGTTGCTACTACTAGTAATACTACTTTTGCCACCAATGCTACGGTTGCTGTTGTTACTGCAACTATTACTACTTCAACTGCTACAACTTCTACCATGATTACTATAACTACTATAGCTGCTGTTGTGCTACAACTTCTTCTACTTCGACTTCTACTACTACTGTTGCTACTACTAGTGGAACTACAACAACTACTACTACTATTGCTCCTACTACTACAACGACTACCGCTATTGCTACAACTACTGTTGCTGCTGCTACTTGTTCTACTACTACTTCTGCTACTACTACTAGTACTACTAGTACTACTTCTACTACTACTGCTGCTACAACGCCTACTACTCTGTGTTAGTACTACAACTGCTAGTACTAATGCTACTACTACTACTACTACTACAAGAACAACAACAACAACTATTGTTGTTGTTGCTGCCGTCTCTACTACTGCTACATCTACTACTATTACTACTACTACTACATCTCCTATAACTTCTACTACTACCACTACTGCTACTGTAACTATACTGCTACTACTTCCACAACAACAACAACTACTACTCTTCCAACAATAACAAATACTACTCCCTCTCCTACTACTATGACTCCTGCTACAACTACAACAACTACAACTACTACTACTGCTACTACTACTACTACTACTTCTACTCCTGCAACTACTACTAAACTGCTACTACTTGTACTACTACTGCTACTACTACTGCTACTACTGCAACGGCTAATACTACCTCTCAAACAACAACAACTACTACTACTATTGCTAATACTACTACTGCTACTATGATTATGGCTGCTGCAACTGCAACAACAACTTTCGTTATTACTGCTACAACTACTCTTGCTACTACTACCACTGCTACTGCTGCTACCACAACCACAACTACTACTACTACTATTACTACTGCTTGAACTATTCCTACTTCTACTCATATTACTACTGCTGCTACTACTGCTACAACTGCTATAACAACTACTATTACTACTACTACTATTACTGCTACTACTGATACCGCTGCAACTGCTACAACAACTACTACAACTTCTACTGCAACTGCTATTACTAATGCAACTACTGCTGCTACTAATGCTACTACAACTAATTCAACTGCTACCACTACTAATACTACTACTACTAATGCTGCTATTACTACTTCTACTACTACTACTTGTACAACTAACTCTTTTCTTACTTCTACTGCTTCTGCTACTAGTACTATGATTACTACTACTACTATTACCACTACTGCTGCTACTACTACAAGGGCTACAACTACTGCTACTACTACTACTACTACTACTACTACTACTACTACAACTACTGCTACTACTACTACTACAACAACCATTATTACTTCTACTTCTACTACTAGTACTTCCACTACCGATTTTGTGGTTATAACAACTACTACTATAGCCACCTTTGCTACCACTACTACTACAACTATTGCTACTACTACGGCTTCTGCCACTACTACTGCTGCTATTGCTACAGTTACTACTACTACTACTACCTTGACTACTGCTATAACTAGAGCTACAACGACTGCTGCTAGTACTATGGATACCACTATTGCTACTACAGCCACTACTACTACAACTACTACAACACTACTACAGCTGCCGCTATTACCGCTACTACTAGTTCTACTACAACTACAGTTGTTGTGACTATTGCTACAGCAACTGAGACTTGTACTCCAACAACTCTTACAACTGCTACTACTACTGTTGCTGCTACTAATGCCACTACAACAACTACTACTGCTACTACTACTACTTTAGCTACTACTACAACAACTACTACTACTACTGCTACTGATAGGGCTACTTCTACTACCGCGGCTACTATTTCTGCTACTACTACTGTTATTACTACTACTAGTACAACTACTACTACCACGACCACTGTCACCACTACTACATCTACTGCTACTACTATAACAACAACACCAACTACAACCACAACAACAACAACAACAACTACTACTACTACTACTACTGTTGCTACTGCTGTTACTATTATTACTACAACTTCTACTGATGCTGCTGCTACAACCACTACTACTACTACTACTCCTACTACTACTACTTCTACAACTACTACATCTGCCTCTACTACTACTGCTGCTGCTCCTACTACTACATTACTACTATAGTTAAAACTACTAGTACTACTTCTACTCCTAAAACTAGTACTTCTACTGCTACTGCGACTACTACTACAACTACACTACCACTACTACTACTACCACTACTACTACAACTACTAATACTACTACTTCTGCTACTAATACTACTACTACTACTACTACTACTACTACTACTACTACTACTACTACTACAACTCCTAACACTCTTGACTATTATTACTACTACTAGTACTACTACTTCTACAACTACTCCAACTATAACAATTCTTACTTCTACGACTGCTACTACTTCTACTACCATTGCAGCTACTACTTCTACTACTATAACTCCCTCTTCTACTACTACGACTATCACTACTGCTACAACTACGATTACTACTATTACAACTACTACTCCTACTACAGTTGCTCCTCCTCCTACTACTGCTACTTCTGCCACAACTACTACTGCTACTACGATGACTACTACTACTTTTGCTACAACTACCACTATTATTGCGACTACTATTACTCCTACTAATACTAGACCAACTACTTCTGCAACTACTACTACTACTACAACAACAACTACTACTAATACTGCTACAACTTCTACTATTGCTACTACAATTACCACTACTACAGATATTACAACTACTGCTATAGCTGCTACGATTACTACTACTACCCCTATTACTACAATTACTACTACGACTACTATTACTCCAACTTCTACTACTTCCATTGCTGCAGCTACAATAACAACTACTACTGCTACTGCTGCTGCTACTACAACAACTACTACTACTACTCTTGCTACGGCTGCTGCTACTACTACTACTATGACAACAACTACTACTATTACTACTAGTACTACTGCTATTGCTGTTGCCGCAGCAGCTGCCACTACAACTGCTATAACAACTTCTACTACTATTGTTGCTGCTGCTAAAGTTATACTGCTACTACGTTAACCAGTACTCATACTACTAGCACTCCTACAATAATTACTCTTACTACTACTACTAGTACTACTATTATTTATACTACAACGATAACTCCTATCGCAACTAACACTACTAGTATTGGAACCACTACTGCTACCAATTTTACTGCTTCCACTACTACTACTAGTACTACCAATTCTACTACAATGACTACAACTAGTATTGCTACTACAACTACAAGTACTACTACTACTACTACTACTGAGACTACTACTACTACTACCAGAAGTACGTACGTACTACTACTACTGCTACTACTGTTATTCTTATTACTACTACTATTACTGCTATTACTACAACTCCAACTACTACTACTACTGCTACGTCTACTACTACTATTCTAATACTACAACTACTACAACTACTACAACAACAACTACTACTACTACAATTACTGCTGCTACTACTACAACTGCCACTGCTACTACATCTACTATTATTACAGCTACTGCTGCTGTTACTATTCTTGCTACTACAACTGCTACTATTACTACTACTATTACTACTACAGCTATAACTACTATTGCTACTACTACTACAACAACAACAACAACTACTGCTACTACTACGATTGCTACTACAACTACTTCTACTACCACTACTACACTACAACTACAACTACTGCTACTAGTAATACTACCTCTACTAATACTACAATACTACTACTGCTGCTACTACTACTACTACTACTACTACTACAACTACAATTACATCTACTACTACTACTTCTACTACTACCACGACTACTTCGTCTAATACTACTACTACTGCTGCTAGTACTACTGCTGCAACTACTTCTACAGCTACCATTCCTTCTTTTACTACTGCGACTACTACTACTACTACCACCACCACCACTACTATAACTACTACTTCTGTGAGTACTACGACTTCTATTTCGACTAATATTACAGCTACAACAACTTCTGTTTCTACTTCAACCATCTACTACTGCTACTTTTACTACTAATACTACTACTACTACTACTACTACTACAACTACTACTATTATTACTACTGCAATTACAACTACTACTATCATTACTACTACTATTACAACTACTACTACTGCTACTATGACAATTACTGAGTAGTAGTAGTAGTAGTAGTGCAACTACTTCTACTACTACTACTACTACTACTACTACTACTACTACTACCACTTCTACTACTACTACAACTATCGCTTCTGCTTCTACTTCTGCTGCTACTAGCACTTCTACTACAACTACTTCTGTTGCTGGAACTGTTTCTGCTCGAACTCCTACTAATACAACTACTACTAATACTACTACTACTGCTGCTGCTACTACTACTGTTGTTGTTGCTGCTACTACTACTGTTCCAGCTGCTGCTACTACTACTACTACTACTACTACTACTACAACTCCTGCTGCTGCTACTACTACTAGTTGTACCACTACTACATCTACTACTCTGGCGACTAATACTATTATTGTAAATACTTCTACTACTACAACTACTTCTACTACTATAACTACTATGACTACTACTACTCCAACTACTAGTACTAGTACTACTACTACTACTGCCACTACTACTACTCCAACTACTACTTCTA
>RXID01018097.1:0-12698 GCA_005019695.1 Trichopus zeylanicus subsp. travancoricus | reverse complement strand
TCATCAATTGATGTAAACATCGCTTACTCCACCATATTTTTTCTTCAGAGGGAGTTACAAACACTTTTCCCTACTTTGTATCTGGACTACTTCACTTAATTTCTTCTGCAGTCTTAGGCTTTGGCGGTATTTCTCATGCACTTCTTGGACCTGAAACTCTTGAATAAAAATAAATAAGTATGGACATCTTAGGTTATGCCAGATTTGACAAATACCAATAGGATCTGTTAGAGTGGATTATTTCTTTCTTATCCCTATACATACATAACTACGTAATACTTTCATTTCTATAGATTGATTGTCTTTCATTTCTATAGATCAGCTAATCAGTCGGTTTGTCCATAAATAAAATAAGGAGATGAAAACTATTATAAACTCAAATAGAATATCTATACAAAAATACAATCTATTAGGGCTATACGGATTTGAACCATAGACCTTCATTGTAAAACAGATCAAACTTATAATTATATTGTCAAAATGATTCGAACTGTTTGAAAGACGCAACATGCATTTTGTTGCATTGTGCTCCTTCATCAATTGATGTAAACATCACTTACTCCACCATATTTTTTCTTCACAGGGAGTTATACACACTTTTCCCTACTTTGTATCTGGAATACTTCACTTAATTTCTTCTGCAGTCTTAGGCTTTGGCGGTATTTATCATGCACTTCTTGGACCTGAAACTCTTGAATAAAAATAAATAAGTATGGACATCTTAGGTTATGCCAGATTTGACAAATACCAATAGGATCTGTTAGAGTGGATTATTTTTTTCTGATCCCTATACATACATAACTACGTAATACTTTCATTTCTATAGATTGATTGTCTTTCATTTCTATAGATCAGCTGATCAGTCGGTTTGTCCATAAATAAAATAAGGAGATGAAAACTATTATAAACTCAAATAGAATATCTATACAAAAATACAATCTATTAGGGCTATACGGATTTGAACCATAGACCTTCTTTGTAAAACAGACCAAACTTATTATTATATTGTCAAAATGATTCGAACTGTTTCAAAGACCCAACATGCATTTTGTTGCATTGTGCTCTTTCATCAATTGATGTAAACATCACTTACTCCACCTTATTTTTTCTTCACAGGGAGTTATAAACACCTTTCCCTACTTTGTATCTGGCATACTTCACTTAATTTCTCTCTGCAAGTCTTAGGCTTTGGCGGTTATTCTAATTTGCACTTCTTGGACTTGAACCTCTTGAATAAAAATAAATAGGTAGGACATCTTAGGTTATGCCAGATTGGACAAATACCAATAGGATCGTTAGAGGGTTTTGGGGGGATTTATTTTTTTCTGATCCCTCTATACATACATAACTACGTATACTTTCAATTGCTATAGATGATGTTCTCATTCTATAGATCAGCTGATCAGTCGGTTTGTCCATAAATAAAATAAGGAAATGAAAACTATTATAAACTCAAACAGAATATCTATACAAAAATACAATCTATTAGGGCTATACGTATTTGAACCACAGACCTTCTTTCTGAAACAGATCAAACTTATTATTATATCGTCAAAATGATTCGAACTGTTTCAAAGACCCAACATGCATTTCGTTGCATTGTGCTTTTCAACAATTGATGTAAACATCACTTACTCCACCATATTTTTTCTTTACAGGGAGTTATAAACACTTTTCCCTAGTTTGTATCTGGAATAATTCGCTTAATTTCTTCTGCAGTCTTAGGCTTTGGCGGTATTTCTCATGGACTTCTTGGACCTGAAACTCTTGAATAAAAATAAATAAGTATGGACATCTTAGGTTATGCCAGATTTGACAAATACCAATAGGATCTGTTATAGTGGATTATTTTTTTCTTATCCCTATACATACATAACAACGTAATACTTTCATTTCTATAGATTGATTGTCTTTCATTTCTATAGATCAGCTGATCAGTCGGTTTGTCCATCAATAAAATAAGGAGATGAAAACTATTATAAACTCAAATAGGATATCTATACAAAAATACAATCTATTAGGGCTATACGTATTTGAACCACATACCTTCTTTCTGAAACAGATCAAACTTATTATTATATCGTCAAAATGATTCAAACTATTTCAAAGACCCAACATGCATTTTGTTGCATTGTGCTTTTCATCAATTGATGTAAACATCACTTACTCCATCATATTTTTTCTTCACAGGGAGTTATAAACACTTTTCCCTAGTTTGTATCTGGAATAATTCGCTTAATTTCTTCTGCAGTCTTAGGCTTTGGCGGTATTTATCATGCACTTCTTGGACCTAAAACTGTTGAATAAAAATTAATAAGTATGGACGTCTTAGGTTATGCCAGATTTGACAAATACCAATAGGATCTGTTAGAGTGGATTATTTTTTTCTTATCCCTATACATACATAACTACGTAATACGTTCATTTCTATAGATTGACTGTCTTTCATTTCTATAGATCAGCAGATCAGTCGGTTTGTCCAAAAAAAAAATAAAGAGATGAAGACTATTATAAACTCGAATAGATTATCTCTACAAAAATACAATCTATTAGGGCTATACGTATTTGAACCATAGACATTCTTTCTGAAACAGATCAAACTTATTATTATATCGTCAAAATGATTCGAACTGTTTCAAAGACCCAACATGCATTTTGTTGCATTGTGCTTTTCATCAATTGATGTAAACATCACTTACTCCACCATATTTTTTCTTCACAGAGAGTTATAAACACTTTTCCCTACTTTCTATCTGGAATACTTCACTTAATTTCTTCTGCAGTCCTAGGCTTTGGCGGTATTTATCATGCACTTCTTGGACCTGAAACTCTTGAATAAAAATAAATAAGTATAGACATCTTTGGTTATGCCAGATTTGCCAAATACCAATAGGATCTGTTAGAGTGGATTATTTTTTTCTTATCCCTATACATACATAAATACGTCATACGTTCATTTCTATAGATTGACTGTCTTTCATTTCTATAGATCAGCTGATCAGTCGGTTTGTCCATAAATAAAATAAGGAGATGAAAACTATTATAACTCAAATAGATTATCTATACAAAAATACAATCTATTAGGGCTATACGGATTTGAATCGTAGACCTTCTTTGTAAATAGGTATGGACATCTTAGGTTATGCCAGATTTGACAAATACCAATAGGATCTGTTAGAGTGGATTATTTTTTTCTTATCCCTATACATACATAACTACGTAATACTTTCATTTCTATAGATTGATTGTCTTTCATTTCTATCAGACGTCTGAATCAGTCGGTTTGTCCATAAATAAAATAAGGAAATGAAAACTATTATAAACTCAAACAGAATATCTATACAAAAATACAATCTATTAGGGCTATACGTATTTGAACCACAGACCTTCTTTCTGAAACAGATCAAACTTATTATTATATCGTCAAAATGATTCGAACTGTTTCAAAGACCCAACATGCATTTTGTTGCATTGTGCTTTTCAACAATTGATGTAAACATCACTTACTCCACCATATTTTTTCTTTACAGGGAGTTATAAACACGTTTCCCTACTTTGTATCTAGAATACTTCACTTAATTTCTTCTGCAGTCTTAGGCTTTGGCGCTTTTTATCATGCACTTCTTGGACCTAAAACTGTTGAATAAAAATAAATAAGTATGGACATCTTAGGTTATGCCAGATTTGACAAATACCAATAGGATCTGTTAGAGTGGATTCTTTTTTTCTTATCCCTATACATACATAACTACGTAATAGTTTCATTTCTATAGATTGATTGTCTTTCATTTCTATAGATCAGCTGATCAGTCGGTTTGTCAAAAATAAAAATAAGGAGAGGAAAACTATTATAAAACTCAACATAGATTATAAGATACAAATATACCATCGATTAGGGCTATACGTATTTGAACCAGAGACCTACTTTCCTGACAGATCAAACCTTATGATTATATCGTCCAATGATTTGAACGGTTTCAAAGACCCACATGCAGTTGTTGCAGTTGTGCTTTTCATCAATGGAGGTAAACATAACTTACTGCCACCATATTTTTTCTTCAGCAGGAATTATAACACTTTTCCCTCTTTGTTATCTAGAATACTTCACGTAATTCGGCATCCATCCGAGCTTTGGCGGTAATATTATCATGCAGCTTCTTAGACCTGAACTCTGAATAACAATATAAGTTGGAATCTGAGGTTATGACCAGATTTGACAAATACCATAGGATCTGTTAGAGTGGATTATTTTTTTCTTATCCCTATACATACATAACTACGTAATACTTTCATTTCTATAGATTGATTATCTTTCATTTCTATAGATCAGCTGATCAGTCGGTTTGTCCATAAATAAAATAATGAGATGAAAACTATTATAAACTCAAATAGATTATCTATACAAAAATACAATCTATTAGGTCTATACGTATTTGAACCATAGACCTTCTTTCTGAAACAGATCAAACTTATTATTATATTGTCAAAATGATTCGAACTGTTTCAAAGACCCAACTTGCATTTTGTTGCATTGTGCTCTTTCATCAATTGATGTAAACATCACTTACTCCACCATATTTTTTCTTCACAGGGAGTTATAAACACCTTTCCCTACTTTGTATCGGGAATACTTCACTTAATTTCTTCTGCAGTCTTAGGCATTGGCGGTATTTCTCATGCACTTCTTGGACCTGAAACTCTTGAATAAAAAAAAATAGGTATGGACATCTTACGTTATGCCAGATTTGACAAATACCAATAGGATCTGTTAGAGTGGATTATTTTTTTCTTATCCCTATATATACATAACTACGTAATAATTTCTTTTCTATAGATTGATTGTCTTTCATTTCTATAGATCAGCTAATCAGTCGGTTTGTCCATAAATAAAATAAGGAGATGAAAACTTTTAGAAACTCAAATAGAATAACTATACAAAAATAAAATCTATTAGGGCTATACGGATTTGAACCATAGACCTTCTTTGTAAAACCGATCAAACTTATTATTATATTGTCAAAATGATTCGAACTGTTTCAAAGACCCAACATGCATTTTGTTGCATTGTGCCCTTTCATCAATTGATGTAAACATCACTCACTCCACCATATTTTTTCTTCATGGGGAGTTATAAACACTTTTCCCTCCATTGGATCTGGAATACTTCACTTAATTTGTTCTGCAGTCTTAGGCTTTGGCGGTATTTATCATGCACTTGTTGGACCTGAAACTCTTGAATAAAAATAAATAATTATGGACATCTTAGGTTATGCCAGATTTGACAAATACCAATAGGATCTGTTAGAGTGGATTATTTTTTTCTTATCCCTATACATACATAACTATGTAATACTTTCATTTCTGTAGAATGATTGTCTTTCATTTTATAGATCAGCTGATGAGTTGGTTTGTCCTTAAATAAAATAAAGAGATGAAAACTATTATAAACTCAAATAGATTATCTATACAAAAATACAATCTATTAGGGCTATACGGATTTGAACCATAGACCTTCTTTGTAAAACCGATCAAACTTATTATTATATTGTCAAAATGATTCGAACTGTTTCAAAGACCCAACATGCATTTTGTTGCATTGTGCTCTTTCATCAATTGATGTAAACATCAGTTACTCCACCATATTTTTCATTCACAGGGAGTTATAAAACGCCTTTCCTAGTTGTAATCTGGATCCTCACTTAATTTCTTCTGCAGTCTTAGGCTTTGGCGGTATTTATCATGCACTTCTTGGACCTGAAACTCTTGAATAAAAATAAATAGGTATGGACATCTAAGGTTATGCCAGATTTGACAACTACCAATAGGATCTGTTAGAGTGGATTATTTTTTTCTTATCCCTATACATACATAACTACGTAATACTTTCATTTCTATAGATTGATTGTCTCTCATTTCTATAGATCAGCTGATCAGTCGGTTTGTCCATAAATAAAATAAGGAAATGAAAACTATGATAAACTCAAACAGAATATCTATACAAAAATACAATCTATTAGGGCTATACGTATTTGAACCATAGACCTTCTTTCTGAAACAGATCAAACTTATTATTATATCGTCAAAATGATTCGAACTGTTTCAAAGACCCAACATGCATTTTGTTGCATTGTGCTTTTCAACAATTGATGTAAACATCACTTACTCCACCATATTTTTTCTTTACAGGGAGTTATAAACACTTTTCCCTAGTTTGTATCTGGAATAATTCGCTTAATTTCTTCTGCAGTCTTAGGCTTTGGCGGTATTTCTCATGGACTTCTTGGACCTGAAACTCTTGAATAAAAATAAATAAGTATGGACATCTTAGGTTATGCCAGATTTGACAAATACCAATAGGATCTGTTAGAGTGGATTATTTTTTTCTTATCCCTATACATACATAACTACGTAATACTTTCATTTCTATAGATTGATTGTCTATCATTTATATAGATCAGCTGATCAGTCGGTTTGTCCATAAATAAAATAAGGAAATGAAAACTATTATAAACTCAAACAGAATATCTATACAAAAATACAATCTATTAGGGCTATACGTATTTGAACCACAGACCTTCTTTCTGAAACAGATCAAACTTATTATTATATCGTCAAAATGATTCGAACTGTTTCAAAGACCCAACATGCATTTCGTTGCATTGTGCTTTTCAACAATTGATGTAAACATCACTTACTCCACCATATTTTTTCTTTACGGGGAGTTATAAACACTTTTCCCTAGTTTGTATCTGGAATAATTCGCTTAATTTCTTCTGCAGTCTTAGGCTTTGGCGGTATTTCTCATGGACTTCTTGGACCTGAAACTCTTGAATAAAAATAAATAAGTATGGACATCTTAGGTTATGCCAGATTTGAGAAATACCAATAGGATCTGTTAAAGTGGATTATTTTTTCCTTATCCCTATACATACATAACTACGTAATACTTTCATTTCTATAGATTGATTGTCTATCATTTATATAGATCAGCTGATCAGTCGGTTTGTCCATAAATAAAATAAGGAAATGAAAACTATTATAAACTCAAACAGAATATCTATACAAAAATACAATCTATTAGGGCTATACGTATTTGAACCACAGACCTTCTTTCTGAAACAGATCAAACTTATTATTATATCGTCAAAATGATTCGAACTGTTTCAAAGACCCAACATGCATTTCGTTGCATTGTGCTTCACAATGATGTAAACCTCAGTACTCCATCCATATTTTTTATTACAGGGAGTTATAAAATTGTCCCTCGTTTTGGATCTGGAATAATCGCTTAATTCTTCTGCAGTCTTAGGCTTTGGCGGGATTTATCATGCACTTCTTGGACCTGAAACTATTGAATAAAAATAAATAAGTATGGACATCTTAGGTTACGCCAGATTTGACAAATACCAATAGGATCTGTTAGAGTGGATTATTTTTTTCTTATCCCTATACATACATAACTACGTAATACTTTCATTTCTATAGATTGATTGCCTTTCATTTCTATAGATCAGCGGATCAGTCGGTTTGTTCCACAATAAAATAAGGGATGAAAACTATTATAAACTCAAATAGGAATCCTTACAAAAACAATCTATTAGGGCTATCGGATTTGAAAAATAGACCCTCTTTGTAAAAACAGATTATCCAAATATTCTTATATGTCCAAAATGAACGAACTATTCCAAAACCGACCCAACATGCATTTCGTTGCATTGTGCTTTTTCATCAATTGATGTAAACATCATTCCTTCACCATATTTTTCTTCACAGGGAGTTATAACCTTTTCCCTAGTTGTATCTGGACTAATCGCTTAATTTCTTCTGCAGTCTTAGGCTTTGGCGGTATTTATCATGCACTTCTTGGACCTGAAACTGTTGAATAAAAATTAATAAGTATGGACGTCTTAGGTTATGCCAGATTTGACAAATACCAATAGGATCTGTTAGAGTGGATTATTTTTTTCTTATCCCTATACATACATAACTACGTATTACGTTCATTTCTATAGATTGACTGGCTTTCATTTCTATAGATCAGCGGATCAGTCGGTTTATCCAAAAATAACATAAGGAGATGAAAACTATTATAAACTCAAATAGATTATCTATACAAAAATACAATCTATTAGGGCTATACGTATTTGAACCACAGACATTCTTTCTGAAACAGATCAAACTTATTATTATATCGTCAAAATGATTCGAACTGTTTCAAAGACCCAACATGCATTTTGTTGCATTGTGCTTTTCATCAATTGATGTAAACATCACTTACTCCACCATATTTTTTCTTCACAGAGAGTTATAAACACTTTTCCCTACTTTCTATCTGGAATACTTCACTTAATTTCTTCTGCAGTCCTAGGCTTTGGCGGTATTTATCATGCACTTCTTGGACCTGAAACTCTTGAATAAAAATAAATAAGTATAGACATCTTTGGTTATGCCAGATTTGCCAAATACCAATAGGATCTGTTAGAGTGGATTATTTTTTTCTTATCCCTATACATACATAAATACGTCATACGTTCATTTCTATAGATTGACTGTCTTTCATTTCTATAGATCAGCTGATCAGTCGGTTTGTCCATAAATAAAATAAGGAGATGAAAACTATTATAACTCAAATAGATTATCTATACAAAAATACAATCTATTAGGGCTATACGGATTTGAATCGTAGACCTTCTTTGTAAAACAGATCAAACTTATTATTATATTGTCAAAATGATTCGAACTGTTTCGAAGACCCAACATGCATTTTGTTGCATTGTGCTCTTTCATCAATTGATGTAAACATCACTTACTCCACCATATTTTTTCTTCACAGGGAGTTATAAACACTTTTCCCTACTTTGTATCTGGAATACTTCACTTAATTTCTTCTGCAGTCTTTGGCTTTGGCGGTATATATCATGCACTTCGTGGACCTGAAACTCTTGAATAAAAATAAATAAGTATGGACATCTTAGGTTATGCCAGATTTGACAAATACAATAGGATCTGTTAGAGTGGATTATTTTTTTCTTATCCCTATACATACATAACTAAGTAATACTTTCTTTTCTACAGATTGATTGTCTTTCATTTCTATAGATTAGCTGATCAGTCGGTTTGTCCATAAATAAAATAAGGAGATGAAAACTATTACAAACTCAAATAGAATATCTATACGAAAATAAAATCTATTAGGGCTATACCGATTTGAACCATAGACCTTCTTTGTAAAACCGATCAAACTTATTATTATATTATCAAAATGATTCGAACTGTTTCAAAGACCCAACATGCATTTTGTTGCATTGTGCCCTTTCATCAATTGATGTAAACATCACTTACTCCACCATATTTTTTCTTCACGGGGAGTTATAAACACTTTTCCCTCCTTTGGATCTGGAATACTTCACTTAATTTCTTCTGCAGTATTAGGCTTTGGCAGTATTTATCATGCACTTCTTGGACCTGAAACTCTTGAATAAAAATAAATAAGTATGGACATCTTAGGTTATGCCAGATTTGACAAATACCAATAGGATCTGTTAGAGTGGATTATTTTTTTCTTATCCCTATACATACATAACTACGTAATACTTTCATTTCTATAGATTGATTGTCTTTCATTTCTATAGATCAGCTGATCAGACGGTTTGTCCATAAATAAAATAAGGAGATGAAAACCATTATAAACTCAAATAGAATATCTATACAAAAATACAATCTATTAGGGCTATACGGATTTGAACCATAGACCTTCTTTGTAAAACATATCAAACTTATTATTATATTGTCAAAATGATTAGAACTGTTTCAAAGACCCAACATGCATTTTGATGCATTGTGCTCTTTCATCAATTGATGTAAACTTCACTTACTCCACCATATTTTTTCTTGTCAGGGAGTTATGAACACCTTTCCCTACTTTGTATCTGGAATACTTCACTTAATTTCTTCTGCAGTCTTTGGCTTTGGCGGTATTTATCATGCACTTCTTGGACCTGAAACTCTTGAATAAAAATAAATAGGTATGGACATCTTAGGTTATGCCAGATTTGACAAATACCAATAGGATCTGTTAGAGTGGATTATTTTTTTCTTATCCCTATACATACATAACTACGTAATACTTTCATTTCTATAGATTGATTGTCTCTCATTTCTATAGATCAGCTGATCAGTCGGTTTGTCCATAAATAAAATAAGGAAATGAAAACTATGATAAACTCAAACAGAATATCTATACAAAAATACAATCTATTAGGGCTATACGTATTTGAACCATAGACCTTCTTTCTGAAACAGATCAAACTTATTATTATATCGTCAAAATGATTCGAACTGTTTCAAAGACCCAACATGCATTTTGTTGCATTGTGCTTTTCAACAATTGATGTAAACATCACTTACTCCACCATATTTTTTCTTTACAGGGAGTTATGAACACGTTTCCCTACTTTGTATCTGGAATACTTCACTTAATTTCTTCTGCAGTCTTAGGCTTTGGCGCTTTTTATCATGCACTTCTTGGACCTAAAACTGTTGAATAAAAATAAATAAGTATGGACATCTTAGGTTATGCCAGATTTGACAAATACCAATAGGATCTGTTAGAGTGGATTATTTTTTACTTATCCCTATACATACATAACTACGTAATACGTTCATTTCTATAGATTGACTGTCTTTCATTTCTATAGATCTGCTGATCAGTTGGTTTGTCCAAAAATAAAATAAGGAGCTGAAAACTATTATAAACTCAAATAGATTATATATACAAAAATACTATCTATTAGGGCTATACGTATTTGAACCACAGACATTCTTTCTGAAACAGATCAAACTTATTATTATATCGTCCAAAATGATTCAAACTGTTTCAAAGACCCAACATGCATTTTGTTGCATTGTGCTTTTCATCAATTGATGTAAACATCACTTACTCCACCATATTTTTTCTTCACGGGGAGTTATAAACACTTTTCCCTACTTTGGCTCTGGAATACTTCACTTAATTTCTTCTGCAGTCTTAGGCTTTGGCGGTATTTATCATGCACTTCTTGGACCTGAAACTCTTGAATAAAAATAAATAAGTATGGACATCTTAGGTTATGCCAGATTTGACAAATACCAATAGGATCTATTCGAGTGGATTATTTTTTTCTTATCCCTATACATACACAACTACGTAATACTTTCATTTCTATAGATCAGCTGATCAGTCGGTTTGTCCATAAATAAAATAAGGAAATAAAAACTATTATAAACTAAAATAGAATATCTATACAAAAATATAATCTATTAGGGCTATACGGATTTGAACCATAGACCTTCTTTGTAAACAGATCAAACTTATGATTATATTATCAAAATGATTGGAACTGTTTCAAAGACCCAACATGCATTTTGTTGCATTGTGCTCTTTCATCAATTGATGTAAACATGACTTACTCGACCATATTTTTTCTTCACGGGCAGTTATAAACACCTTTCCCAACTTTGTATCTGGAATACTTCACTTAATTTTTTCTGCAGTCTTAGGCTTTGGCGGTATTTATCATGCACATCTTGGACCTGAAACTCTTGAATAAAAATAAATAATTATGGACATCTTAGGTTATGCCAGATTTGACAAATACCAATAGGATCTGTTAGAGTGGATTATTTTTTTCTTATCCCTATACATACATAACTACGTAATACTTTCATTTCTATAGATTGATTGTCTTTCATTCCTATAGATCAGCTGATCAATCGGTTTGTCCATAAATAAAATAAGGAGATGAAAACTATTATAAACTCAAATAGAATATCTATACAAAAATACAATCTATTAGGGCTATACGGATTTGAACCATAGACCTTCTTTGTAAAACATATCAAACTTATTATTATATTGTCAAAATGATTCGAACTGTTTCAAAGACCCAACATGCATTTTGATGCATTGTGCTCTTTCATCAATTGATGTAAACATCACTTACTCCACCATATTTTTTCTTCACAGGGAGTTATAAACACCTTTCCCTACTTTGTATCTGGAATACTTCACTTAATTTCTTCTGCAGTCCTAGGCTTTGGCACTTTTTATCATGCACTTCTTGGGCCAGAAACTCTTGAATAAAAATAAATTAGTATGGACATCTTAGGTTATGCCAGATTTGACAAATACCAATAGGATCTGTTAGAGTGGATTATTTTTTTCTTATCCCTATACATACATAACTACGTAATACTTTCATTTCTATAGATTGATTGTCTTTCCTTTCTATAGATCAGCTGATCAGTCGGTTTGTCCATAAATAAAATAAGGAGATGAAAACTATTATAAACTCAAATAGAATATCTATACAAAAATACAATCTATTAGGGCTATACGGATTGAACCATAGTCCTTCTTTGTAAAACAGATCAAACTTATTATTATATTGTCAAAATGATTCGAACTGTTTCAAAGTCCCAACATGCATTTTGTTGCATTGTGCTCTTTCATCAATTGATGTCAACATCACTTACTCCACCATATTTTTTCTTCACAGGGAGTTATAAAACACCTTTCCCTACTTTGTATCTGGAATACTTCACTTAATTTTCTTCTGCAGTCTTAGGATTGGCGGTATTATCATGACTTCTTGGACCTGGAAACCTTCAATAAAATAAATAACTATGGACTCTTCAGGTTATTGTCCAGATTTTGACAC